>JAWRYS010000712.1:0-287120 GCA_034769895.1 Magicicada septendecula | reverse complement strand
GAAGTGTAAAATGAAAGTGTAAAAACCCCAAAGTGTAGTGATAAAGAAAGTACACTAATTAAGTTATAATTAACTATAAATAATTTAAAAGTGATGGTGATGATTGAATGAAAATAGTGTAAGATAAAGAATGGAAATATAGTGAAAAATAGTGAATGATAAAATCATTAACAGTTAATAAATCCTAAAGAACACTAAAGGTTTAACAGTGAAAAATAATAGTGAGTAAGTATGTTGTGAAAAATAGTATTAAGTATAAACTATAAAGTAAGAGGTATTGAACACTGGAAAGTGATAGTCACCATAGTAAACAAAACAAAAAATATAATTAATAAGTTAAAAGCAAGTAATCATAGTTAAAAGGGAGAATCCCAGGAAAGAGTAAATTGAAAGTGTTAATATGGAGGGAGAGTAAAGATTGTTTAAAAGTTAAGGAGTTAGAAACAAATCAAAAAACACCCATGTTATAAGGGATCATTATAAGTTCATAAAAGTGATGTTGTTTGTCACACTAAAAAATAATATAAAATAAGATGTATTGTGAACAAAGATTAGCAAATAATAAGTTAGTTAAATAATTATTCAATCAAGTTTATGAATTGGATATGGCTGTAAGAATCACACAGACCATAGGGCCTACACGTTATATTTAAATAAGATCAAAAAAGTAGTAAATAATAGCCACCTTGTTATTATTGGCAAAGGAAATAAATAAAAATGTTATAAAATAATAGTGACATAATAATAACACATAACAAACTCAAAACACAACACAATCAACTATAATAACAAAATAAAGCCCATTAGGCTGAAATGAAATGTAATTCAAATGAAACAAGTCAAATACCATAATGGCTACTTAGGCCTATGAAAATGCTAACTGTCAGAAACAAACAACTACAAATTATAACAAATTAACAAAGAAATTAGCAAATCCGAGGTGAAGGATTCACCAAGAATAAATTGTAAATCATTTGTAAAACAAAATATTATAATGAGCATTTGTATACAAAAAGAAATGTAATTAACAAGTATTAACATAATTGTAAAAACATAAAATCTAAAATTACCCAAACTTGTGGGGTATCAAAATAATCTATGAAAGGAAATAAATACTATAGTGACAATATTTAATAACCAGGAAGGAAGATAGAGGAATAACAGCAATCAGAAGATATACGAAGAATTAGAATTTTGATAACAATACATCATCTCAAAATCAGCCTATCAAAATCATTCAGTTACCATAGAAACGACAGTTGAAGATAGAATTACGGTTGAATACCGTTACAGAAGTGAAGCGTCAGTCAAGCCATACAGAAGCCAATGTTTGAAGAACGATTTTCTAATAAAATAATGTAAAACAGTAATCAAGGTTCATAACCATGACGGTATAAGGAAGCAGACGACCCATTTAAAGCAGTCCACTCAAGATCCAGGATAATTAAACCGAAAAGTATGACCAGATACTCTATGAGAAGGACGCCCGACCTATTGAAGTCCAAAAATTAATGAAAAAAGAACTTATTGCAGCCAAATCCTACCCGATCAAATGAACATAGACACCAAGTCATGCTGAGGTGTTAAGTACAATTAAATTACCTATTTCCAAAAACCTAATCACTCTAAATTTTACTAAAGGTAAATTTATCTCACTATAAACAGAATATTTCTCTTTCACAGATTATTTAAGTAAAATAAAACTCACTGAAAATTTGTTAACGTAAAATATAACCAATCATTTAAACACGAACTTTCAAAACACATTTAACGACACTACAGAACAGATTGTAACATCACACTTTATTATTTATGTACACTTAGAATAAGGTAAAATATTTTTATTGTAACCATAGGAATTCTTTAGCTCATAATCACAAGAATCCCACGATTTTGGAACGAATCTAATTGTAATAACAAAACGTTACACAGCCATACTGACGCTGATCGATTCGTCAACCTTGAGAAGAAGTGTTTCATGTAAAAAGTCGGTGCAGATTTATTATAAAACAATTGTCAAATTGAATATTTTAATTATCACCCATTAAAAAATAACTAGTACAGGGAGTAACCGTTGTCATTATTTCATAGGGAGTGTATACATTACTTGTGTTTATTTATGAAGAATAGATTTGATGAGCAGCGAACCAGTCGTCATTCGCACAGCAGTATCGACAATTCAGACGGCCGTACGCGCGGGAATTATTTGAACGCCCGACCGTCACCGCTGACAACTCATTATACAATAGTTTTAATTGTTTTAATAAACGATTTGGCGCCACCCGGGATTAACACACCCCTATAAGTAAACAGGTAAGGTTACTGCCGTGGTATACTGGTGATTACCGCAACGCTACGGACATCGTTAGCCGCGAACATTGATGTAACGACCCAATGCGAGACGAATGCACTAACATTCAATACGCATACAAAATTGGTGTACATTTTACAGATACGACCAGAACTCTTCGTTACAGATTGACGCATACAACGTGAGGCTTAAACGAAGACGAGGACGTCACTGTTTTATTCGTTACAATATATATAATAATATTATTGTCAAAACTTTAATACATAAACAAACCCAGCTTTGTGGGATGTCAAAATGATCTTTGAAAGAAAATATAAACAGTTATTATAATATCTCATACATAGATAAGAAGACAGAAGAATAATAGTAGTCAAAAGATATTTAGTCATTTTGAATTAAAATTCAAATATCATAACAATAGATACAAATGTATACAGCCAATGAGAAGACAGACAGTTTTCCATAACAACCGAACGTTATTTATTATTATTCCGTTAAAAATTGTTAGTTCATTATTGACGCTCAAGACCTATATAAGCCAAACCATAGTCGACTCAATTTTAATTTAAAACAGTAAAAAGCAATCAAAATTTCATAAAATGAAGACGCAAGAAGTCTGATGAAGAACTAGTCCATTCAACCAAGACCATAGACCAGATTTTTAAATTATAAATTAATTATTTAAACCACCATATCCGAAAAAGAAGCCAGGAGTACTCAAATTCATAAATGATGGAAGATTGATGATCAAAAGGACCCAACCTATTTCGAACTGAGTAACTCTTCACCCTAATTCAACAGATTTAATAAGTATTGCTGAATTACCCAAATTATGGAATAAATTCTTATTAAATTTTTCTCACAACACAATTAACTCTCACTACGAACTGATAATCAAATTTCTTTCAAGGATTAATTGAAAATAAAAAACTAAACTTGTATGAAACCAGAAAATAACCTTGGTATAAATTACGAACTCTTAACACACACTTTTTAACACTTCAGGAACGAATTGTAATTAAATCTAATAGTATATAAGTACCATCAATGTAAGGTAGTGTACTTTATTATAATCATATTAATATTTTTTGTAACCAAAAGAACTCGGATTTAACGAACGATAGAAAACAAACATTTGTCGGCGCCTTGTCGAAGTAAAATTGTTCTAAATCAGCTTTCGCCAACCTGAGAATAATTGTCTTTTTATTGCCGGAGCAACTTTGTTTAATCACCATATATAATTTTGTATTTTATTGAATAACAGATAATTTCAAGTTAATAAACTAGTACAGAGTTGTAACCACCGTTCTTTATTTCATGGTAAATTGCATTATATGATTTGTGTACTTTAGCGACGAGCGAAATTGACGGCAAGCATTAGACGTAGGCAACACGGCGAACTACTAGCGAGATTCATAAGCCCGTCTATTGTGAGGGTAATTCGAATCAGCCATACCGTCTAGAACGACCGCTCGATTTTCATATTTTTTAATTGTTTTTGTTTAAACAATTTGGCGCCACCCGGGAATTACAATTACATATTAAAGGACAGGTAAGGTTCACACTCGCGAGATATTGTACTGGTAATTCGTGAGATCGCGACGGACATCGTCAGTATAACAAAAAGTAAGTAAGTAAACGTAAAGTAACGACTACAACGTGAGAGGTGAACGCACATTACAAACACTCATTTTTACAGACACGATAAGAGTTAGGTCATTACAAATTGGCGACCAACTAGTGTGGCTAGAATTAAAGACTAGCGGCGGTTACGAGAAATTATGAAACACTCCATGATCACCAGGGGAAAATCTAAGAAGAGGGCTGAAGACACCGACAAGGAGGAACAGGAAACAACACCGGCCGAAGAAATGGAAATGATCGAGGAATTGATCGAAAAGGATGCCCAAGCGGACCAACCAGAAAACCCAATTCAAGACAGGGAGAAGGAACAACAGGTGGGTGACAAAGGAGAAGTTAGAGGAGACCCGAACCTACTAAAATTAATGGAACTAATGGATAGTATGAACGAAAAATTGTACAGAAATAAGGAAGAAACTAATGACAATTTCAAGAAACAGGAGGAGAAAATAAATGAAAAATTGGACAGAAACAGTGAAGAATTAAAGAAACAATTCAAGGAGGATATAGAAACTCTGAATAATCAGATGGAGAACAACCATGAAACCTTGAAGAGAAACCAAGAGATCTTAGAAGAGAAGAGTGAGGAGTTAAAGAGACAGATCAAGAAGGATCTGGATATACTGAACAACAAGATAGAGAATAATAGTGAAACATTCCAACGACAATTGAGGGAAAATAGAGAGAAGACCAAAGATGAGTTAAGACAACAGTTGGTAGAATGTTGGGAAGAAATAAAAGAAATCATCACCGAGACGAATAAAGCAGTAGTACAAGTCCGTGAGGAGTTAATAAACAAAATAAGTGATGTTGAGGAGGAAGAAAAAAATAGAATTGCGGAACTTCAACAAATTACAACAATAGAATGCACAAGAAATAAACAGGAGGTGCTCAAAAAGCTGGAGGAGATGCACCAGGAAATACAAACCGATGTAAGTGAAAGGGTGAAAAGAGTATATACCAACCTCAACCAAGTAGACGGGCAGATCAAGGAAAACAAAGAGAAGGTCCAGGGGCTCAATCAACGAGAAAGACAAATGCAGGAAGAGCTAGATGCGCTGAGAGACAAACCCTGTCACAACACCCACATAATAACCAGCGAGAACCGGGAGCTAATAAATTTCCGAAGCTATTGGCGCAACCCAATGGAATTCCTCAAAAGAGTCAAGGAAATGATAGAAAAGAACAGGGAAACTCGATGGACAACGGTGCGCAGCCTAATTGATGAGAAGATGTTCCGAGACACCCATGACAATTGGTGGACGGCGACAAGACCGGAAATAAACAACACGGAGGATTTTAAGACACAGTTCCACGACAAGTATTGGTCAGAGTCGACCCAGAACGTGGTGCGGAACGATATCAGTAATGGAAGATATGAACCGGAAGTGGGACACACCCTAACATCATACTTTCTGGGCAAGGTGTGCTTAGCTAGAAATCTGGAACCAAGAATACCAGAGGAATCATTGGTAATACAACTGGGGTACCACTATGAGGATGCCGTTCAAAAGGCCAGGAGACAAGGCCAAATTAAAACCATCCAAGGTATGGCAAGCCTACTCAAAGATCATGAGAATGATGGTCAATATAAGCGCAACAGGATGGTCAATATGAAATACAACCGGTGGAATGAGAACCGTAACCCACCGAGTTACAACCCATCAAATAACAACCCCCAGAATAACAACCAAGGTGACCCAAACTGGAATAATAACAACAATCAATATAGGGGCAACCACCCAAATTACAATCAGGGTAATCCACCATATAACGGAACCAATCAAAATAATAATAATTACCGAGGAAATGGACCAAATCAACGTCCTAACGGCCACCCAAATTAATTACCACAGTAACAATTACAACCCGAATTATCAGTACAATAAGGGAAATGGGAATAACCGAACCAGAGATGATTGGCGACAGGTCAACTTTATTAATGGAAGGTGTGAGCCAAACCAGAGGAGGTACTGCCCGAATACACCGGCAAACTCCTGGTATAATGCATCAATCTCAAGCAATGATCAATTTCAAGGAAATAGGACCACTGAAGCGTCAGGAAACAACATGATTATTCGACCAGAACTCGTAAATGAACCAGCGACAACCCAGTCAGATAATCGTGCCAACACCGGACCACAAGATTTAAACTAACAAGGTCAGTGAGAACCAAGGAACGCCCTTCACATGACCAATCACTTGGGTTACTAAGACAAATGACACGACGAAACCATCATAAAATTATAACTATTGTCTCAAATAATTATCTAAAAAACATAAGAGAAGAACTCCTGGAAGAAGAGGACAACCAGCTGCCAAGAATCAACCATGAAATAGTTCACATAAAGGCCACAGTAAATGGATCGATAACCATCATGATGATAGACACAGGGTCAAACATCTCCCTAATAAACCAGACTGAACTAGAACGAATCCAATCTAACTGCAAACTACCAATACCCACATTGCCAATTATTTGGCCTGGTATTTATACGCACCATAGAACAGGAACACATACTGAACAATAACAAATAAACTGATAAAATAATATATTGGCACAGGTATGTTGATGACATTTTACTCCTCTACAACGGCAACAAAAGACAAATAGAAAATTTCCACAAATGCATTAACACTATACACCATAAATTAAAATTCACGCTTGAAATAGAACTAAATAATAGCATAAACTTCTTAGACCTTACAATCACCAAAACAAACAACACACACACATACAAAGTATACAGGAAACCCACCACATCAGACATGGTCATACATAACTCATCCAACCACCCAACTCAACACAAACATGCAGCTTTCAACTACATGCTCCATAGGCTCACTTCAACACCCCTAAACACACATGACTACCAAGAAGAATTAAACACAATGAAATATATAGCAGTCAAAAATGGATACAACCCCGAATTAATAAATAAACTATACAAACGCATCCTAAACACAAAAAGTAAAACACATCAGACCAACAGCACACAACCCAGTAAATACATAACACTTACATACTACAATTCCAATACGCACAAAATTGCAAACACATTTAGAAAACATAATTATAAAGTAGCCTACAGAACTAACAACACCATTAGGAAACACATAAATAATACTAACAAAGACACAGACACATACAGCAAAACAGGGGTATATAAATTAAATTGTAATGATTGTCACCAATTCTACATCGGCCAGACGGGAAGATCTTTTTCCTCCAGATTTTCAGAACATTTAAAAGCCCTCACCACAAACTACTTACATTCCACATTTGCCACACATTTACAAATCGAAAACCACAGTTACACAAACATAGAGCACAACTTGGAAATATTACACTACTTACCTAAAAGTAGAAAACTAAACACAGCAGAACAATTTGAAATATACATATATCACACACTACAACCAAACAACATATTAAACAAACAATTACATTATAGATCACACATACAATCCGATACACTGATTCTAACACAAAATTCGAATCCCAGCGCCAATTCCCTCCCACCAGCAACACCCACCACATACACCTACATCCCATAACCGTTACTGTACAGACATTCAGTATTTAAATCCCATTGAAGAAGACGAATACCACGTCGAAACGTCTGGGTAACAAAACCAAAAAGTAAGTGTTCATAGTGGAAGTTTAATATATATTGTTACAACACAAATAAGCCAACCCAATACCAGGGATGAACAAGATAATATTGAATCTAAAATAATACTTCATGTTAAATAAAATGATTAATTTGAATAAAATATAAAAACTATGAATCGACAAACGACGACATGACCTAACCCAAGTGATTGACCCAACAAAAGGAAACAAAAGAAGAAGGGAACCACAAAAAACAAACGAGAATAAAACCAAAGAAGAGAAGAAAGTGATTAACCAAACCAAAGGAAGAAGGGAAAAAACCAAAACTAAACAAAAATGAAACAAGTTCATGGAATTAAATGACTCAATGTAACATGTTAAAATGAACCCAAAGGAGAAGGTGGAAAAACCAAGGTATTAACCAAATACAATGAAAATGAAGAAGGATAAAAATGAAAACCAATAATGATACACAAACAAGTAATAAAGCATAGGAGAAGGAGAAATAATGCACTCAAAAGTAATATTGGAACCAAGACCAATAATTAACCTATGAGAAAGGAAAAAGTAAATGCCTTTATCCATTAATGGACAATCATAATCTAGGGAAGAAACCCTATTCAAATATGTTAAAGATAAAAATAATAAAAAAGCACACTAACCCACAATTTAGAATTAGATGTAAGAATAGAAATGTAAGGACACAAAATTGTTAATAGTATTAAGGAAATATTGTAATGAAAGAGATAGTACGATAGTGAGATAATAATTAGAGGGATTACCCATTCAGAAACACCTAAAAAACAAAAACATTGGTGAAGTGTAAAATGAAAGTGTAAAAACCCCAAAGTGTAGTGATAAAGAAAGTACACTAATTAAGTTATAATTAACTATAAATAATTTAAAAGTGATGGTGATGATTGAATGAAAATAGTGTAAGATAAAGAATGGAAATATAGTGAAAAATAGTGAATGATAAAATCATTAACAGTTAATAAATCCTAAAGAACACTAAAGGTTTAACAGTGAAAAATAATAGTGAGTAAGTATGTTGTGAAAAATAGTATTAAGTATAAACTATAAAGTAAGAGGTATTGAACACTGGAAAGTGATAGTCACCATAGTAAACAAAACAAAAAATATAATTAATAAGTTTAAAAGCAAGTAATCATAGTTAAAAGGGAGAATCCCAGGAAAGAGTAAATTGAAAGTGTTAATATGGAGGGAGAGTAAAGATTGTTTAAAAGTTAAGGAGTTAGAAACAAATCAAAAAACACCCATGTTATAAGGGATCATTATAAGTTCATAAAAGTGATGTTGTTTGTCACACTAAAAAATAATATAAAATAAGATGTATTGTGAACAAAGATTAGCAAATAATAAGTTAGTTAAATAATTATTCAATCAAGTTTATGAATTGGATATGGCTGTAAGAATCACACAGACCATAGGCCTACACGTTATATTTAAATAAGATCAAAAAAGTAGTAAATAATAGCCACCTTGTTATTATTGGCAAAGGAAATAAATAAAAATGTTATAAAATAATAGTGACATAATAATAACACATAAACAAACTCAAAACACAACACAATCAACTATAATAACAAAATAAAGCCCATTAGGCTGAAATGAAATGTAATTCAAATGAAACAAGTCAAATACCATAATGGCTACTTAGGCCTATGAAAATGCCTAACTGTCAGAAACAAACAACTACAAATTATAACAAATTAACAAAGAAATTAGCAAATCCGAGGTGAAGGATTCACCAAGAATAAATTGTAAATCATTTGTAAAACAAAATATTATAATGAGCATTTGTATACAAAAAGAAATGTAATTAACAAGTATTAACATAATTGTAAAAACATAAAATCTAAAATTACCCAAACTTGTGGGGTATCAAAATAATCTATGAAAGGAAATAAATACTATAGTGACAATATTTAATAACCAGGAAGGAAGATAGAGGAATAACAGCAATCAGAAGATATACGAAGAATTAGAATTTTGATAACAATACATCATCTCAAAATCAGCCTATCAAAATCATTCAGTTACCATAGAAACGACAGTTGAAGATAGAATTACGGTTGAATACCGTTACAGAAGTGAAGCGTCAGTCAAGCCATACAGAAGCCAATGTTTGGAAGAACGATTTTCTAATAAAATAATGTAAAACAGTAATCAAGGTTCATAACCATGACGGTATAAGAAGCAGACGACCCATTTAAAGCAGTCCACTCAAGATCCAGGATAATTAAACCGAAAAGTATGACCAGATACTCTATGAGAAGGACGCCCGACCTATTGAAGTCCAAAAATTAATGAAAAAAGAACTTATTGCAGCCAAATCCTACCCGATCAAATGAACATAGACACCAAGTCATGCTGAGGTGTTAAGTACAATTAAATTACCTATTTCCAAAAACCTAATCACTCTAAATTTTACTAAAGGTAAATTTATCTCACTATAAACAGAATATTTCTCTTTCACAGATTATTTAAGTAAAATAAAACTCACTGAAAATTTGTTAACGTAAAATATAACCAATCATTTAAACACGAACTTTCAAAACACATTTAACGACACTACAGAACAGATTGTAACATCACACTTTATTATTTATGTACACTTAGAATAAGGTAAAATATTTTTATTGTAACCATAGGAATTCTTTAGCTCATAATCACAAGAATCCCACGATTTTGGAACGAATCTAATTGTAATAACAAAACGTTACACAGCCATACTGACGCTGATCGATTCGTCAACCTTGAGAAGAAGTGTTTCATGTAAAAAGTCGGTGCAGATTTATTATAAAACAATTGTCAAATTGAATATTTTAATTATCACCCATTAAAAAATAACTAGTACAGGGAGTAACCGTTGTCATTATTTCATAGGGAGTGTATACATTACTTGTGTTTATTTATGAAGAATAGATTTGATGAGCAGCGAACCAGTCGTCATTCGCACAGCAGTATCGACAATTCAGACGGCCGTACGCGCGGGAATTATTTGAACGCCCGACCGTCACCGCTGACAACTCATTATACAATAGTTTTAATTGTTTTAATAAACGATTTGGCGCCACCCGGGATTAACACACCCCTATAAGTAAACAGGTAAGGTTACTGCCGTGGTATACTGGTGATTACCGCAACGCTACGGACATCGTTAGCCGCGAACATTGATGTAACGACCCAATGCGAGACGAATGCACTAACATTCAATACGCATACAAAATTGGTGTACATTTTACAGATACGACCAGAACTCTTCGTTACAGATTGACGCATACAACGTGAGGCTTAAACGAAGACGAGGACGTCACTGTTTTATTCGTTACAATATATATAATAATATTATTGTCAAAACTTTAATACATAAACAAACCCAGCTTTGTGGGATGTCAAAATGATCTTTGAAAGAAAATATAAACAGTTATTATAATATCTCATACATAGATAAGAAGACAGAAGAATAATAGTAGTCAAAAGATATTTAGTCATTTTGAATTAAAATTCAAATATCATAACAATAGATACAAATGTATACAGCCAATGAGAAGACAGACAGTTTTCCATAACAACCGAACGTTATTTATTATTATTCCGTTAAAAATTGTTAGTTCATTATTGACGCTCAAGACCTATATAAGCCAAACCATAGTCGACTCAATTTTAATTTAAAACAGTAAAAAGCAATCAAAATTTCATAAAATGAAGACGCAAGAAGTCTGATGAAGAACTAGTCCATTCAACCGAGACCATAGACCAGATTTTTAACTTATAAATTAATTATTTAAACCACCATATCCGAAAAAGAAGCCAGGAGTACTCAAATTCATAAATGATGGAAGATTGATGATCAAAAGGACCCAACCTATTTCGAACTGAGTAACTCTTCACCCTAATTCAACAGATTTAATAAGTATTGCTGAATTACCCAAATTATGGAATAAATTCTTATTAAATTTTTCTCACAACACAATTAACTCTCACTACGAACTGATAATCAAATTTCTTTCAAGGATTAATTGAAAATAAAAAACTAAACTTGTATGAAACCAGAAAATAACCTTGGTATAAATTACGAACTCTTAACACACACTTTTTAACACTTCAGGAACGAATTGTAATTAAATCTAATAGTATATAAGTACCATCAATGTAAGGTAGTGTACTTTATTATAATCATATTAATATTTTTTGTAACCAAAAGAACTCGGATTTAACGAACGATAGAAAACAAACATTTGTCGGCGCCATGTCGAAGTAAAATTGTTCTAAATCAGCTTTCGCCAACCTGAGAATAATTGTCTTTTTATTGCCGGAGCAACTTTGTTTAATCACCATATATAATTTTGTATTTTATTGAATAACAGATAATTTCAAGTTAATAAACTAGTACAGAGTTGTAACCACCGTTCTTTATTTCATGGTAAATTGCATTATATGATTTGTGTACTTTAGCGACGAGCGAAATTGACGGCAAGCATTAGACGTAGGCAACACGGCGAACTACTAGCGAGATTCATAAGCCCGTCTATTGTGAGGGTAATTCGAATCAGCCATACCGTCTAGAACGACCGCTCGATTTTCATATTTTTTAATTGTTTTTGTTTAAACAATTTGGCGCCACCCGGGAATTACAATTACATATTAAAGGACAGGTAAGGTTCACACTCGCGAGATATTGTACTGGTAATTCGTGAGATCGCGACGGACATCGTCAGTATAACAAAAAGTAAGTAAGTAAACGTAAAGTAACGACTACAACGTGAGAGGTGAACGCACATTACAAACACTCATTTTTACAGACACGATAAGAGTTAGGTCATTACAAATTGGCGACCAACTAGTGTGGCTAGAATTAAAGACTAGCGGCGGTTACGAGAAATTATGAAACACTCCATGATCACCAGGGGAAAATCTAAGAAGAGGGCTGAAGACACCGACAAGGAGGAACAGGAAACAACACCGGCCGAAGAAATGGAAATGATCGAGGAATTGATCGAAAAGGATGCCCAAGCGGACCAACCAGAAAACCCAATTCAAGACAGGGAGAAGGAACAACAGGTGGGTGACAAGGGAGAAGTTAGAGGAGACCCGAACCTACTAAAATTAATGGAACTAATGAATAGTATGAACGAAAAATTGTACAGAAATAAGGAAGAAACTAATGACAATTTCAAGAAACAGGAGGAGAAAATAAATGAAAAATTGGACAGAAACAGTGAAGAATTAAAGAAACAATTCAAGGAGGATATAGAAACTCTGAATAATCAGATGGAGAGCAACCATGAAACCTTGAAGAGAAACCAAGAGATCTTAGAAGAGAAGAGTGAGGAGTTAAAGAGACAGATCAAGAAGGATCTGGATATACTGAACAACAAGATAGAGAATAATAGTGAAACATTCCAACGACAATTGAGGGAAAATAGAGAGAAGACCAAAGATGAGTTAAGACAACAGTTGGTAGAATGTTGGGAAGAAATAAAAGAAATCATCACCGAGACGAATGAAGCAGTAGTACAAGTCCGTGAAGAGTTAATAAACAAAATAAGTGATGTCGAGGAGGAAGGAAAAAATAGAATTGAGGAACTTCAACAAATTACAACAATAGAATGCACAAGAAATAAACAGGAGGTGCTCAAAAAGCTGGAGGAGATGCACCAGGAAATACAAACCGATGTAAGTGAAAGGGTGAAAAGAGTATATACCAACCTCAACCAAGTAGACGGGCAGATCAAGGAAAACAAAGAGAAGGTCCAGGGGCTCAATCAACGAGAAAGACAAATGCAGGAAGAGCTAGATGCGCTGAGAGACAAACCCTGTCACAACACCCACATAATAACCAGCGAGAACCGGGAGCTAATAAATTTCCGAAGCTATTGGCGCAACCCAATGGAATTCCTCAAAAGAGTCAAGGAAATGATAGAAAAGAACAGAGAAACTCGATGGACAACGGTGCGCAGCCTAATTGATGAGAAGATGTTCCGAGACACCCATGACAATTGGTGGACGGCGACAAGACCGGAAATAAACAACACGGAGGATTTTAAGACACAGTTCCACGACAAGTATTGGTCAGAGTCGACCCAGAACGTGGTGCGGAACGATATCAGTAATGGAAGATATGAACCGGAAGTGGGACACACCCTAACATCATACTTTCTGGGCAAGGTGTGCTTAGCTAGAAATCTGGAACCAAGAATACCGGAGGAATCATTGGTAATACAACTGGGGTACCACTATGAGGATGCCGTTCAAAAGGCCAGGAGACAAGGCCAAATTAAAACCATCCAAGGTATGGCAAGCCTACTCAAAGATCATGAGAATGATGGTCAATATAAGCGCAACAGGATGGTCAATATGAAATACAACCGGTGGAATGAGAACCGTAACCCACCGAGTTACAACCCATCAAATAACAACCCCCAGAATAACAACCAAGGTGACCCAAACTGGAATAATAACAACAATCAATATAGGGGCAACCACCCAAATTACAATCAGGGTAATCCACCATATAACGGAACCAATCAAAATAATAATAATTACCGAGGAAATGGACCAAACCAACGTCCTAACGGCCACCCAAATTAATTACCACAGTAACAATTACAACCCGAATTATCAGTACAATAAGGGAAATGGGAATAACCGAACCAGAGATGATTGGCGACAGGTCAACTTTATTAATGGAAGGTGTGAGCCAAACCAGAGGAGGTACTGCCCGAATACACCGGCAAACTCCTGGTATAATGCATCAATCTCAAGCAATGATCAATTTCAAGGAAATAGGACCACTGAAGCGTCAGGAAACAACATGATTATTTGACCAGAACTCGTAAATGAACCAGCGACAACCCAGTCAGATAATCGTGCCAACACCGGACCACAAGATTTAAACTAACAAGGTTAGTGAGAACCAAGGAACGCCCTTCACATGACCAATCACTTGGGTTACTAAGACAAATGACGCGATGAAACCATCATAAAATTATAACTATTGTCTCAAATAATTATCTAAAAAACATAAGAGAAGAACTCCTGGAAGAAGAGGACAACCAGCTGCCAAGAATCAACCATGAAATAGTTCACATAAAGGCCACAGTAAATGGATCGATAACCATCATGATGATAGACACAGGGTCAAACATCTCCCTAATAAACCAGACTGAACTAGAACGAATCCAATCTAACTGCAAACTACCAATACCCACGTTGCCAATTATTTGGCCTGATATTTATACGCACCATAGAGCAGGAACACATACTGAACAATAACAAATACACTGATAAAATAATATATTGGCACAGGTATGTTGATGACATTTTACTCCTATACAACGGCAACAAAAGACAAATAGAAAATTTCCACAAATGTATTAACACTATACACCATAAATTAAAATTCACGCTTGAAATAGAACTAAATAATAGCATAAACTTCTTAGACCTTACAATCACCAAAACAAACAACACACACACATACAAAGTATACAGGAAACCCACCACATCAGACATGGTCATACATAACTCATCCAACCACCCAACTCAACACAAACATGCAGCTTTCAACTACATGCTCCATAGGCTCACTTCAACACCCCTAAACACACATGACTACCAAGAAGAATTAAACACAATGAAATATATAGCAGTCAAAAATGGATACAACCCCGAATTAAGAAATAAACTATACAAACGCATCCTAAACACAAAAAGTAAAACACATCAGACCAACAGCACACAACCCAGTAAATACATAACACTTACATACTACAATTCCAATACGCACAAAATTGCAAACACATTTAGAAAACATAATTATAAAGTAGCCTACAGAACTAACAACACCATTAGGAAACACATAAATAATACTAACAAAGACACAGACACATATAGCAAAACAGGGGTATATAAATTAAATTGTAATGATTGTCACCAATTCTACATCGGCCAGACGGGAAGATCTTTTTCCTCCAGATTTTCAGAACATTTAAAAGCCCTCACCACACAAGATAATATTGAATCTAAAATAATACTTCATGTTAAATAAAATGATTAATTTGAATAAAATATAAAAACTATGACTCGACAAATGACGACATGACCTAACCCAAGTGATTGACCCAACAAAAGGAAACAAAAGAAGAAGGGAACCACAAAAAACAAACGAGAATAAAACCAAAGAAGAGAAGAAAGTGATTAACCAAACCAAAGGAAGAAGGGAAAAAACCAAAACTAAACAAAAATGAAACAAGTTCATGGAATTAAATGACTCAATGTAACATGTTAAAATGAACCCAAAGGAGAAGGTGGAAAAACCAAGGTATTAACCAAATACAATGAAAATGAAGAAGGATAAAAATGAAAACCAATAATGATACACAAACAAGTAATAAAGCATAGGAGAAGGAGAAATAATGCACTCAAAAGTAATATTGGAACCAAGACCAATAATTAACCTATGAGAAAGGAAAAAGTAAATGCCTTTATCCATTAATGGACAATCATAATCTAGGGAAGAAACCCTATTCAAATATGTTAAAGATAAAAATAATAAAAAAGCACACTAACCCACAATTTAGAATTAGATGTAAGAATAGAAATGTAAGGACACAAAATTGTTAATAGTATTAAGGAAATATTGTAATGAAAGAGATAGTACGATAGTGAGATAATAATTAGAGGGATTACCCATTCAGAAACACCTAAAAAACAAAAACATTGGTGAAGTGTAAAATGAAAGTGTAAAAACCCCAAAGTGTAGTGATAAAGAAAGTACACTAATTAAGTTATAATTAACTATAAATAATTTAAAAGTGATGGTGATGATTGAATGAAAATAGTGTAAGATAAAGAATGGAAATATAGTGAAAAATAGTGAATGATAAAATCATTAACAGTTAATAAATCCTAAAGAACACTAAAGGTTTAACAGTGAAAAATAATAGTGAGTAAGTATGTTGTGAAAAATAGTATTAAGTATAAACTATAAAGTAAGAGGTATTGAACACTGGAAAGTGATAGTCACCATAGTAAACAAAACAAAAAATATAATTAATAAGTTTAAAAGCAAGTAATCATAGTTAAAAGGGAGAATCCCAGGAAAGAGTAAATTGAAAGTGTTAATATGGAGGGAGAGTAAAGATTGTTTAAAAGTTAAGGAGTTAGAAACAAATCAAAAAACACCCATGTTATAAGGGATCATTATAAGTTCATAAAAGTGATGTTGTTTGTCACACTAAAAAATAATATAAAATAAGATGTATTGTGAACAAAGATTAGCAAATAATAAGTTAGTTAAATAATTATTCAATCAAGTTTATGAATTGGATATGGCTGTAAGAATCACACAGACCATAGGCCTACAAGTTATATTTAAATAAGATCAAAAAAGTAGTAAATAATAGCCACCTTGTTATTATTGGCAAAGGAAATAAATAAAAATGTTATAAAATAATAGTGACATAATAATAACACATAAACAAACTCAAAACACAACACAATCAACTATAATAACAAAATAAAGCCCATTAGGCTGAAATGAAATGTAATTCAAATGAAACAAGTTAAATACCATAATGGCTACTTAGGCCTATGAAAATGCCTAACTGTCAGAAACAAACAACTACAAATTATAACAAATTAACAAAGAAATTAGCAAATCCGAGGTGAAGGATTCACCAAGAATAAATTGTAAATCATTTGTAAAACAAAATATTATAATGTGCATTTGTATACAAAAAGAAATGTAATTAACAAGTATTAACATAATTGTAAAAACATAAAATCTAAAATTACCCAAACTTGTGGGGTATCAAAATAATCTATGAAAGGAAATAAATACTATAGTGACAATATTTAATAACCAGGAAGGAAGATAGAGGAATAACAGCAATCAGAAGATATACGAAGAATTAGAATTTTGATAACAATACATCATCTCAAAATCAGCCTATCAAAATCATTCAGTTACCATAGAAACGACAGTTGAAGATAGAATTACGGTTGAATACCGTTACAGAAGTGAAGCGTCAGTCAAGCCATACAGAAGCCAATGTTTGGAAGAACGATTTTCTAATAAAATAATGTAAAACAGTAATCAAGGTTCATAACCATGACGGTATAAGAAGCAGACGACCCATTTATAGCAGTCCACTCAAGATCCAGGATAATTAAACCGAAAAGTATGACCAGATACTCTATGAGAAGGACGCCCGACCTATTGAAGTCCAAAAATTAATGAAAAAAGAACTTATTGCAGCCAAATCCTACCCGATCAAATGAACATAGACACCAAGTCATGCTGAGGTGTTAAGTACAATTAAATTACCTATTTCCAAAAACCTAATCACTCTAAATTTTACTAAAGGTAAATTTATCTCACTATAAACAGAATATTTCTCTTTCACAGATTATTTAAGTAAAATAAAACTCACTGAAAATTTGTTAACGTAAAATATAACCAATCATTTAAACACGATCTTTCAAAACACATTTAACGACACTACAGAACAGATTGTAACATCACACTTTATTATTTATGTACACTTAGAATAAGGTAAAATATTTTTATTGTAACCATAGGAATTCTTTAGCTCATAATCACAAGAATCCCACGATTTTGGAACGAATCTAATTGTAATAACAAAACGTTACACAGCCATACTGATGCTGATCGATTCGTCAACCTTGAGAAGAAGTGTTTCATGTAAAAAGTCGGTGCAGATTTATTATAAAACAATTGTCAAATTGAATATTTTAATTATCACCCATTAAAAAATAACTAGTACAGGGAGTAACCGTTGTCATTATTTCATAGGGAGTGTATACATTACTTGTGTTTATTTATGAAGAATAGATTTGATGAGCAGCGAAGCAGTCGTCATTCGCACAGCAGTATCGACAATTCAGACGGCCGTACGCGCGGGAATTATTTGAACGCCCGACCGTCACCGCTGACAACTCATTATACAATAGTTTTAATTGTTTTAATAAACGATTTGGCGCCACCCGGGATTAACACACCCCTATAAGTAAACAGGTAAGGTTACTGCCGTGTTATACTGGTGATTACCGCAACGCTACGGACATCGTTAGCCGCGAACATTGATGTAACGACCCAATGCGAGACGAATGCACTAACATTCAATACGCATACAAAATTGGTGTACATTTTACAGATACGACCAGAACTCTTCGTTACAGATTGACGCATACAACGTGAGGCTTAAACGAAGACGAGGACGTCACTGTTTTATTCGTTACAATATATATAATAATATTATTGTCAAAACTTTAATACATAAACAAACCCAGCTTTGTGGGATGTCAAAATGATCTTTGAAAGAAAATATAAACAGTTATGATAATATCTCATACATAGATAAGAAGACAGAAGAATAATAGTAATCAAAAGATATTTAGTCATTTTGAATTAAAATTCAAATATCATAACAATAGATACAAATGTATACAGCCAATGAGAAGACAGACAGTTTTCCATAACAACCGAACGTTATTTATTATTATTCCGTTAAAAATTGTTAGTTCATTATTGACGCTCAAGACCTATATAAGCCAAACCATAGTCGACTCAATTTTAATTTAAAACAGTAAAAAAGCAATCAAAATTTCATAAAATGAAGACGCAAGAAGTCTGATGAAGAACTGTGACGATTTAAATAAAAGAAATAATCAAGAAAATAAAATTTCTAAAAATTAAGGTTGCGAGCTCTTAAGCCATTTAAATCTCACTGTATTAATATAAAATACCTGTATGTAATCAGTATGAGAGGAAGCAGTAATTAATTAGTTATAAGATACTCTAATAAAAAGATAAATTGTAAAGAGTTATGAATATCGTATTTAACCCTTTGCTTGTAAGCAGGCGCTGTCCTGTTGATTCCAGACTCGACATGCTTTCCGAGTCTTGTGTGAGTTAGAATAAGATAAAAAAAAACTAATGTTAATAATTAAAAAATCTGAAGACATAAATAGTCGCTAAAACAACTGATTTAAATTATGTATATTTGTTTAGGGATAGTTTGTATAAATAAAAAAATGTTAACTTAAATATAGTTAGGAACTATATTCTCGCGCGGAAATTGTCCCACTAACTTTTGCCCAGTACCAGGCGAAGGGAGCGGAATTTCTCTCTCTTGCAATGGTGACTTCGTACAGTATGGACGTAGGAGCTGTGTGCTTAAAATATGTTAACTATATTTTGTCTCACCTTGAGATGGTGTACCAGATGTAGCTGTTTAAAGCATCTGGATGTGTTAATTAATATAGTCATGTAAATAGACAAGAAATTTAAAGTAAAAAAAAAAATCGAAACGTAAAAAAGGAGTGTAACACAAGATGACTTCGTGCTTCAACAAATAACAACAATTCCAAAGTCATACCCGGAGATGTGAACTATCAGAAGCCACAAACTCTACTGCATGTGACAGAATATGCAGATCAGGACATCCGAGAATCTACAAGTATCATCGTAGAAGGTTCAACCTGCGAACTTTGGAGCCCTTTACGGGCGAAGACCAGACAGAGATGACGACGCAGCTGTTCCTGTTTCCCAAGACGGATACCCCAGGACGAGTCTTCTGCATACCAATTCAAAGGTGACTCGATAGCCTGTCTATCGAGGGTTACTAATATTTGTTACACAACACACCTTGAAAGAGACTTTTCAGAAACTATTAACTTTGTAAAGACTTATAAATTAAATCTAAGAATTTCATGTAACTATTCTAACTTCATACGTTGTAACAATTTATATGCTAATGTAGAGTAATATAATTCAAGCAATAATACCATTCTTCCAATGGTTGAATAAAAGAAAGTCTTGCAAGCTAATATCATGAAATGAGTATAATTAAAAGTCTTAATTACAGAAATACAGAAAGTTGACCCGGATCCGAGGTATAGCTATATAAAATCAAGTTTGATCTCAAAGTTTAAAGAAACCTTTCAAATAACTTCATAATTGAATTAGTAATGTCATGGGATCTGTCAGTATGTTTTTTAAATGTTAAATAAAGAGAAGTCTTCTTGTTACACACATATGAGGAGTGCTTAAATCAATTGTATACCTTGCCATTGTTTCCTTACACAGTTAGTAAGTAATTTGTTACATTAATTATTTGTGATCAATTCTGTTACAACGTAGGCAGCCCATCTAATTAACGGAGTTTAATTACGAGGGGTTCCCTGGATTTGTAACGCGGCCAAAAGACGTTACAATAGTGCGCCACTCTGCTTTCTTGTAAAAAAATAAAAGGGTAATTGTTTACAGAGTGTCAGAAAAGTGCGGCACTCTGCTAAATTTTATAAAGGTGTCTTAAGCAAACAAAATTGCGTCATTCAAAAAAAATAAATGAAACAAAGGAAAGAGTTTTAATTGTGTATATAGTGTCACAAATAAAATTGCATTCACTATGCGTGGATAAATTGTATGATCAATAACTAAATATATAATATTGATATATGCACTCAGAAAGTTACTTTAATAAATGTAATGTTCAAAACATATTTAATAGTGTATTAAGTTACGTAGATGGTAGTATGTATAAGTAAAATATCCTTAGCGTCATACAATGCATGTAGCTTTTGCATTCTATAGGCCAGTAGGAACCTGCATAATTCGATGTAAGTACTTGCATACATGAATTGTGACCAAGCATAACAATTTTGGTCAACCGAACAATCTGTAACAGGTTTGTTTACGACAATCTATGACCTGTTGTTTCCTGAATCATTCTGCACAGTGTATGACCAACTATTTAGCTTACATACACTAGTGTGTTATAAAAAAAAATTTGATTAAAAATAACTTTGTTAATAATAATAAAGTAATTAAGTAGAAGTTCGTGATTTAAAAACTT
Source organism: Magicicada septendecula (assembly GCA_034769895.1). Lineage (NCBI taxonomy): Eukaryota > Metazoa > Arthropoda > Insecta > Hemiptera > Cicadidae > Magicicada > Magicicada septendecula. Next base: position 265,642 of record JAWRYS010000712.1, on the reverse strand, counting down.
GTGAACAAAATAAGTAATTATTTAATTGAGAAAAGTTTATGAATGAACGGAGCCAAAGTGTTGCCAAGCGTAGTAATAATAAATGTGTTGCATAAGATTGCGCTCCCCTTCTCTCGTGTTTATACCGGTTCAGAGTACGTATACAGTAGTTGTGTTATTCAGTCGCATTGTGGAGAACAATAAGAGTAAAACCCCCTTTCTCACTAACACGCTCAACCCTCCTTTGTTAACTAAATATGTAGGCCACCCTCTGACCTACATTCCAGTAAACAGCTGATCGGCTATTTAACCTTGAAAGATATGTGTGTGTGATTTCTGTCTCTCCCTTAGAAGAGAAATTGTTCTTTTCTAATTTGTGTAAATTGATTACTTATGAATTTATTGTATGTATATGTAATGTATGTGTAATATACTAGTATTAATTTTAAGTACGTGCTAATGTGTTAGAACAAAATGGCCCAATTTAACCTGGATTTGTTATTAAAAGACGAGCTGTCTTACGAAGCCCTTTTGCGTGGACTACCCCATGCTGATGTAACAGTCGCGGAATTACGAAGTTCAATTCGCGAATGTGGATTTGATGCGCCCGTGCAATTAAACAATCTAAGCCAACTCGATTATGAAAGCGAGAAAGAAATTTGTAATGCCAAGTATAGTGAACTATACTTATTGTCTCAAACACTCCAAGACGAGAAATCTCCGGCAAAAATTTTGCGGACGACCCAGAGAATAGAGCATTTAACCAGGCGAATAAAAAATTTGTCGATCTGGCCGAATCTCACAGAAATACCCGTTGATGTACAAAAGCTAGCAGACGAAGCTCTACGCCGCTTACCTTCAATTATCAACGATTTAAGACGAAAATCCGACTCATTCAGGATGGACGAAATAGAGAAATCATTAATGAAATTACACATCTCCCCAGTACAATCCCCCACCACTGGTTTACCTCCGCCTAACTCAGATCGGAACTCACCTATCGTATCGCAAGTGCAAGCGAACCCAGAACAAAAAACTGATACAGATGTAAATGTCCCTCCTCCCGAGCATTTTGAGTTTCGTCCCGGAAATAATGAATTGACCAACACCCCCAATGAATCTAATCATCCTCATCGAGGAATTACCCCTATGAACTATAACGCAGATCTATACGAAAAATGACTCACCCTGTGGAGAAGATTTTAACCGAAATCCCTTATACAGATGGTTTAAATGTTTCCAAGTTACTAACATTTATTAGTTATCTTCTTCAGATAAAGGATCTACAGCAGCTGAATGACTGGCAAATTTTACAAGTTCTGTTACCAAAGTGTAAACCCCCGTTAAAAAATCGTGTGCTAGAAGCCCTAACCTCTACTTTCCCAGTAGAAGAGCTACATAGCTCTTTAATAAAATACTTTATTCCCACCGGCATCTATGAAGAAATAAAAAGGAAGACAGTACTCCGAGTACAAGGACATCAGGAGAGATTAGCTCACTACATCTCCGATATTAGGGAGTCCTCTCGACTACTACGTGTAAGCTGGAATGAAACACAACTGGTGGACACCATTTTAATAGGAGTGTCACCTGAAGAAAGATCTCGACTATCATTGATGAATAGACCCAATACAATTGCTGATCTAGAACAGTGCAGTATCCATTCTTCAAATGTATGGTACTCAGATCAAAATAGAGAAGCCATGAAAACCTCTGGAACTAATAGACATCAATTGCGAGCACTACTGCCTGATGTAACAACCTCGTATGAAAGACAAGTTTCTAGTAGACCTCACCATGTGCGCAAAGCTGGTAAGTTAACTGTAAACCCAGATAAAGCGGAAACCAAGTACCCACCTCGCAGAAAACCCACCTGTTATAATTGTGGCAAATATGGGCACATAAGAAGAGAGTGCAAAAGTAAGCCATTGGAACGGAATAACCCCAATTCAAAAAACATGTAAGGCAGGGAGACCCGAAAACCTGTGTCTTCCGCAGCTACTCAAAATTGGGTAAACTAAAAGAAACCAGTAATAATAATAAGAATGAATTATTCTGTAACCAAGTGAAAAACAAAAAAGGTGCGAAAGATATCGACCCCTATGTGCGAGAATTTCGTGAAAAGTGTAATGCGATTAATAGATGTAAATGGAAAAAAAATCTACTACCATTAATACGAGTCGACTTAGGCGTTACATCCCCCATCGCCTTAATTGATTCGGGATCTAGTAGAAGCTTAATCAGCCAAGAATTAGCGGACATGTTAGCTAAACATCATCTAGTAAAACGGAACCAATCTGTGAATAGAAAGTGTGCTACCGCTGATAAACGTAAAATAAATATAAACCTGAGCATTACCGTTAAGGTTAAAATAAAAAACCTAAGTTGGATATTTACAATGTTAGTATGTAAAGAATTAGGACCTGATTTAATATTAGGTGCAGATTTTATTAGTAAGACAGGAATGATTCTTGACATCTACGAGCGAGAATTTTATTTCAGATTTGACCGTGCAAGAAAACATAAATTTGATAGTAATGAAGATAAACGTTGTTCATCTACTGCACATGTAATACACCAAGATTCAGATTTATCTCACCTAGAACGAAGAGATAGAGTCAAAATAGTAAAACTAATAAAAGAATTTTCCTCGGTTCTTACACCAAAACTAGGACTGATGGACCTAATAGAGTATAAAATTAATCTGAGTGATCAGAAAGTAATACGACTACCCCCGTACAAGTTATCGCCTCCCAAGATGGAAGTCATGCGAAACCATATCAATAAGTTATTGGATCAAGGAGTCATAGAACCCTCTACGTCCCCATATTCTTCACCCTCCTTTTTAGTACCGAAAGGACCAGATAAACACCGACTAGTTGTAGACTACAGGCAATTAAATAAAAGAATAGAATTTGAATCAATCCCTCTTCCAGACATCCATAGTGCGTTTCATTATTTTACTAAAGCAATGGTTTTTACAGTAATGGATCTAAATCAAGCTTTTCACCAAATACCTCTTTCAGAAGAATCCAAACGTCTAACCGCGTTTGCAGTTCCTTTTAACTTGTACCAATTTACTAGGGTACCCTTTGGAATATCTCAAGGAAGTTCCGTATGTAGTAGACTATTGGAGAAGATATTTCACGACATTAAATTTAAATATGTGTACCACTATTTGGACGACATCGTAATATACAGTGAATCAATGGAACAACATCTCAGACATTTGCGTGAAGTGTTATCTCGTTTACTAAGAGCAGGATTAACGGTGAACCCAAATAAGGTAAGTTTTGCTGTCCCTCAGTTTTCTTTCTTAGGACACATAGTGAAAGCGAATGGAAAGGTAAGCATTGACCCCGAACGTACCCGTGCTATTAGAGAATTTGCACCCCCACGAGATGCAAAAGTATAGCCCGATTTTTAGGTATGGTGAATTATTTCCACAAATATATTCCCCATCTTGCCGAAATAGCAGCACCCCTAAACTCCTTACGAAAGAAGGGAACGAAGTTCGAATGGAGCTCAATACATCAAAACGCGTTTGAGCAACTTAAAGAAAGCATTATATCTCCCCCAGTTTTGCAATTAGCTGATTTCACAAAACCATTCGTTGTGCAAACCGACAGTTCCAGTGTAGCGTTAGGTGCAGTGATATACCAAGAGATAGATAACTGTAGACTACCAATTAGTTATGCATCACGAACACTGAGCGATCAAGAAAGAAAGTATTCTGCATATGAATTGGAATGTTTAGCAATTGTTTTTGCATTCGAAAAGTTTAAACCCTTCCTAGAACATAAAGAATTTCTTTTAGAAACTGACAATCAGGCGTTATCATGGTTATTGAATCACCCTAAACAATTAGGACGAATTGGCAGATGGATATTGAAATTAAACTGCTACAAATTCAGAGTGCAGCATATTAAAGGTACTCAAAATGTAGTCGCCGATACCCTGTCCCGTATGTTCCAGTCACCCACTAAAACTTCCGAAAACGTAGCGAAGCCGGAAATAGCAAGTGCGAACGCCATAATTACTGAATTCCCCCTTGCCTTTACAAACATTGCCCTATATCAACAACAAGACCCCTTACTGAAGCCTATTATAGAACAACTTACCCAAGGTATTAAATCCGAGAAGTACGTATTGAGTAAGAATGTACTGTGTCTCAAAATAAGAGACGGAAAGGAATTAAGAATAATAGCCCCGGATGTAATTAAGCCCATGCTAATGGAATACTTCCATTCATCTACCATAGGAGCCCATATGGGAATCAATAAGACGATACATCGTATTCGAAAGGAATATCATTGGAACAATATGAACTGCGAAATAGCTACCTTCGTAAAGAAATGTTCATTATGCGCCCTTAGCAAACCCGCCAGAAATGCTCAAGTAAGCCAATTGATATCAGAAATCCCAAAGACCCCTTTTTCGAAACTTTATCTAGATTTCTCAGGTCCGTATCCACGATCCAAATCAGGAAATACCATGTTACTGATATGTGTAGATTCGTTCACCAAATTTGTTTGGATGTATCCCATGCGACGAGCATTAGCGTCGACAACAGTTAAAATACTACAGGAAAGATTATTTAAAGATTACGGTACTCCAGTACGTATAGTATCTGATAACGGCCCGCAGTTTAAAGCAAAAGAATTTAGGAATATGTGTTTCAAGTTAGGGATAGACCATATAACCACTACAGAGTATCGACCGCAAGGCAATATTGCTGAAAGGTATCTACGAAACCTCAAATCTGCGCTAATAGCCTATCATGCGAACGATCACACAAAGTGGGACCAAAATCTATCCTGGATTCAATACGCTTTTAATTCAGCTTACCACGAAGGTCACAAGTCGACCCCGTTCGAGTTACTATACAAGTATCGACCAAACCACCCTTTGTCCACAAGATGGAATATACACGATCTGCTGCCTCCGCAAATAACGGATAAGCAGATAAAGCGAATATGGAACAAAGCCCGCTCTAACTTGAGAGCAAGCTTGGAAAAATCCAGAAGATACCACGAGAAAGGTAATCATAGCAACTCAGTCAGGTACCAAGTAGGTGACTTAGTAATGTACAAGACTCACCCCATTAGTAGTGCGATTGATAAGACCACCTCGAAACTATCATTCAGATGGTGTGGCCCTTACCAAATCCAAAAGTACCTAACTCCAGTTACAGTAGCCCTGTGCGAACCTGCAACTCAGAAATATATGCGGAGAACGCATATTTCGCCACTAAAGTTGTATAAGAAGAAGTGACGGTATAGTATAACCCAAAAAGAAAAGGGAATACTAGGCAGTAAAGAAAATTATATTTCTGAATCCACGTAAAAAATGTAAAACGTAGAGTTTGGAAACGAGGCCTGATCAACCTGAGTTCCAGTTCTGCGAAGCATGCATTAATGAATAATCATTAACTAGATGGGTACTAACACTCATTAACTACATGAGTTATATAGGACTCACAGAAGAAAAGATAGAATTCTAAATAGTAAAGATTTAGAAAGTTACTCTATAGAAGAGAGAGTAAGACAAACAAAAAAACCGGTAGTAAAATTAAGTGATAGAGATAAGAAAGAGTTTTGTGTTTTAACTGTGTAAATATTTAGTGTAAATAGTATGTAAAAAAAAAAAGGTAGTTCATAAGAATATAAAGTGTACTGTGTTGTAACTATAGGTAATAACTATGTGGACAAAGTTGTAAAGTGTACAACAACTATGTGAAAGAAATTACACACACTAACCCCATTCAATATCCCAGTGCCCAATAGTGAGTTAGACTCAAAAAGCTTAACCGTAGCGTGCAATTTAAGCGGTGGAGTATGTGACGATTTAAATAAAAGAAATAATCAAGAAAATAAAATTTCTAAAAATTAAGGTTGCGAGCTCTTAAGCCATTTAAATCTCACTGTATTAATATAAAATACCTGTATGTAATCAGTATGAGAGGAAGCAGTAATTAATTAGTTATAAGATACTCTAATAAAAAGATAAATTGTAAAGCGTTATGAATATCGTATTTAACCCTTTGCTTGTAAGCAGGCGCTGTCCTGTTGATTCCAGACTCGACATGCTTTCCGAGTCTTGTGTGAGTTAGAATAAGATAAAAAAAAAACTAATGTTAATAATTAAAAAATCTGAAGACATAAATAGTCGCTAAAACAACTGATTTAAATTATGTATATTTGTTTAGGGATAGTTTGTATAAATAAAAAAATGTTAACTTAAATATAGTTAGGAACTATATTCTCGCGCAGAAATTGTCCCACTAACTTTTGCCCAGTACCAGGCGAAGGGAGCGGAATTTCTCTCTCTTGCAATGGTGACTTCGTACAGTATGGACGTAGGAGCTGTGCGCTTAAAATATGTTAACTATATTTTGTCTCACCTTGAGATGGTGTACCAGATGTAGCTGTTTAAAGCATCTGGATGTGTTAATTAATATAGTCATGTAAATAGACAAGAAATTTAAAGTAAAAAAAAAAAAATCGAAACGTAAAAAAGGAGTGTAACACAAGATGACTTCGTGCTTCAACAAATAACAACAATTCCAAAGTCATACCCGGAGATGTGAACTATCAGAAGCCACAAACTCTACTGCACGTGACAGAATATGCAGATCAGGACATCCGAGAATCTACAAGATCATCGTAGATATCTACATGACATATTGTTCAACCTGCGAACTTTTGGAGCCCTTTACAGAGGAAGGCCAGACCGAGATGACACCGTAGCTGTTCCTGTTTCCCAAGACGGATACCCCAGGACGAGTCTTCTGCATACCAATTAAAAGGTGACTCGATAGCCTGTCTATCGAGGGTTACTAATATTTGTTACACAACACATCTTGAAAGAGACTTTTCAGAAACTATTAACTTTGTAAAGACTTATAAATTAAATCTAAGAATTTCATGTAACTATTCTAACTTCATACGTTGTAACAATTTATATGCTAATGTAGAGTAATATAATTCAAGCAATAATACCATTCTTCCAATGGTTGAATAAAAGAAAGTCTTGCAAGCTAATATCATGAAATGAGTATAATTAAAAGTCTTAATTACAGAAATACAGAAAGTTGACCCGGATCCGAGGTATAGCTATATAAAATCAAGTTTGATCTCAAAGTTTAAAGAAACCTTTCAAATAACTTCATAATTGAATTAGTAATGTCATGGGATCTGTCAGTATATGTTTTTTAAATGTTAAATAAAGAGAAGTCTTCTTGTTACACACATATGAGGAGTGCTTAAATCAATTGTATACCTTGCCATTGTTTCCTTACACAGTTAGTAAGTAATTTGTTACATTAATTATTTGTGATCAATTCTGTTACAATGTAGGCAGCCCATCTAATTAACGGAGTTTAATTACGAGGGGTTCCCTGGATTTGTAACGCGGCCAAAAGACATTACAGAACTAGTCCATTCAACCGAGACCATAGACCAGATTTTTAAATTATAAATTAATTATTTAAACCACCATATCCGAAAAAGAAGCCAGGAGTACTCAAATTCATAAATGATGGAAGATTGATGATCAAAAGGACCCAACCTATTTCCAACTGAGTAACTCTTCACCCTAATTCAACAGATTTAATAAGTATTGCTGAATCACCCGAATTATGGAATAAATTCTTATTAACTTTTTCTCACAACACAATTAACTCTCACTACGAACTGATAATCAAATTTCTTTCAAGGATTAACTGAAAATAAAAAACTAAACTTGTATGAAACCAGAAAATAACCTTGGTATAAATTACGAACCCTTAACACACACTTTTTAACACTTCAGGAACGAATTGTAATTAAATCTAATAGTATATAAGTACCATCAATGTAAGGTAGTGTACTTTATTATAATCATATTAATATTTTTTGTAACCAAAAGAACTCGGATTTAACGAACGATAGAAAACAAACATTTGTCGGCGCCATGTCGAAGTAAAATTGTTCTAAATCAGCTTTCGCCAACCTGAGAATAATTGTCTTTTTATTGCCGGAGCAACTTTGTTTAATCACCATATACAATTTTGTATTTTATTGAATAACAGATAATTTCAAGTTAATAAACTAGTACAGAGTTGTAACCACCGTTCTTTATTTCATGGAAAATTGCATTATATGATTTGTGTACTTTAGCGACGAGTGAAATTGACGGCAAGCATTAGACGTAGGCAACACGGTGAACTACTAGCGAAATTCATAAGCCCGTCTATTGCGAGGGTAATTCGAATCAGCCATACCGTCTAGAAAGACCGCTCGATTTTCATATTTTTTAATTGTTTTTGTTTAAACAATTTGGCGCCACCCGGGAATTACAATTACATATTAAAGGACAGGTAAGGTTCACACTCGCGAGATATTGTACTGGTAATTCGTGAGATCGCGACGGACATCGTCAGCATAACAAAAAGTAAGTAAGTAAACGTAAAGTAACGACTACAACGTGAGAGGCGAACGCACGTTACAAACACTCATTTTTACAGACACGATAAGAGTTAGATCGTTACAAATTGGCGACCAACTAGTGTGGCTAGAATTAAAGACTAGCGGCGGTTACGAGAAATTATGAAACACTCCATGATCACCAGGGGAAAATCTAAGAAGAGGGCTGAAGACACCGACAAGGAGGAACAGGAAACAACACCGGCCGAAGAAATGGAAATGATCGAGGAATTGATCGAAAAGGATGCCCAAGCGGACCAACCAGAAAACCCAATTCAAGACAGGGAGAAGGAACAACAGGCGGGTGACAAGGGAGAAGTTAGAGGAGACCCGAACCTACTAAAATTAATGGAACTAATGGATAGTATGAACGAAAAATTGTACAGAAATAAGGAAGAAACTAATGACAATTTCAAGAAACAGGAGGAGAAAATAAATGAAAAATTGGACAGAAACAGTGAAGAATTAAAGAAACAACTCAAGGAGGATATAAAAACTCTGAATAATCAGATGGAGAGCAACCATGAAACCTTGAAGAGAAACCAAGAGATCTTAGAAGAGAAGAGTGAGGAGTTAAAGAGACAGATCAAGAAGGATCTGGATATACTGAACAACAAGATAGAGAATAATAGTGAAACATTCCAACGACAATTGAGGGAAAATAGAGAGAAGACCAAAGATGAGTTAAGACAACAGTTGGTAGAATGTTGGGAAGAAATAAAAGAAATCATCACCGAGAAGAATGAAGCAGTAGTACAAGTCCGTGAGGAGTTAATAAACAAAATAAGTGATGTCGAGGAGGAAGGAAAAAATAGAATTGAGGAACTTCAACAAATTACAACAATAGAATGCACAAGAAATAAACAGGAGGTGCTCAAAAAGCTGGAGGAGATGCACCAGGAAATACAAACCGATGTAAGTGAAAGGGTGAAAAGAGTATATACCAACCTCAACCAAGTAGACGGGCAGATCAAGGAAAACAAAGAGAAGATCCAGGGGCTCAATCAACGAGAAAGACAAATGCAGGAAGAGCTAGATGCGCTGAGAGACAAACCCTGTCACAACACCCACATAATAACCAGCGAGAACCGGGAGCTAATAAATTTCCAAAGCTATTGGCGCAACCCAATGGAATTCCTCAAAAGAGTCAAGGAAATGATAGAAAAGAACAGGGAAACTCGATGGACAACGGTGCGCAGCCTAATTGATGAGAAGATGTTCCGAGACACCCATGACAATTGGTGGATGGCGACAAGACCGGAAATAAACAATACGGAGGATTTTAAGACACAGTTCCACGACAAGTATTGGTCAGAGTCGACCCAGAACGTGGTGCGGAACGATATCAGTAATGGAAGATATGAACCGGAAGTGGGACACACCCTAACATCATACTTTCTGCGCAAGGTGTGCTTAGCTAGAAATCTGGAACCAAGAATACCGGAGGAATCATTGGTAATACAACTGGGGTACCACTATGAGGATGCCGTTCAAAAGGCCAGGAGACAAGGCCAAATTAAAACCATCCAAGGTATGGCAAGCCTACTCAAAGATCATGAGAATGATGGTCAATATAAGCGCAACAGGATGGTCAATATGAAATACAACCGGTGGAATGAGAACCGTAACCCACCGAGTTACAACCCATCAAATAACAACCCCCAGAATAACAACCAAGGTGACCCAAACTGGAATAATAACAACAATCAATATAGGGGCAACCACCCAAATTACAATCAGGGTAATCCACCATATAACGGAACCAATCAAAATAATAATAATTACCGAGGAAATGGACCAAACCAACGTCCTAACGGCCACCCAAATTAATTACCACAGTAACAATTACAACCCGAATTATCAGTACAATAAGGGAAATGGGAATAACCGAACCAGAGATGATTGGCGACAGGTCAACTTTATTAATGGAAGGTGTCAGCCAAACCAGAGGAGGTACTGCCCGAATACACCGGCAAACTCCTGGTATAATGCATCAATCTCAAGCAATGATCAATTTAAAGGAAATAGGACCACTGAAGCGTCAGGAAACAACATGATTATTCGACCAGAACTCGTAAATAAACCAGCGACAACCCAGTCAGATAATCGTGCCAACACCGGACCACAAGATTTAAACTAACAAGGTCAGTGAGAACCAAGGAACGCCCTTCACATGACCAATCACTTGGGTTACTAAGACAAATGACGCGACGAAACCATCATAAAATTATAACTATTGTCTCAAATAATTATCTAAAAAACATAAGAGAAGAACTCCTGGAAGAAGAGGACAACCAGCTGCCAAGAATCAACCATGAAATAGTTCACATAAAGGCCACAGTAAATGGATCGATAACCATCATGATGATAGACACAGGGTCAAACATCTCCCTAATAAACCAGACTGAACTAGAACGAATCCAATCTAACTGCAAACTACCAATACCCACGTTGCCAATTATTTGGCCTGATATTTATACGCACCATAGAACAGGAACACATACTGAACAATAACAAATACACTGATAAAATAATATATTGGCACAGGTATGTTGATGACATTTTACTCCTCTACAACGGCAACAAAAGACAAATAGAAAATTTCCACAAATACATTAACACTATACACCATAAATTAAAATTCACGCTTGAAATAGAACTAAATTATAGCATAAACTTCTTAGACCTTACAATCACCAAAATAAACAACACACACACATACAAAGTATACAGGAAACCCACCACATCAGACATGGTCATACATAACTCATCCAACCACCCAACTCAACACAAACATGCAGCTTTCAACTACATGCTCCATAGGCTCACTTCAACACCCCTAAACACACATGACTACCAAGAAGAATTAAACACAATGAAATATATAGCAGTCAAAAATGGATACAACCCCGAATTAATAAATAAACTATACAAACGCATCCTAAACACAAAAAGTAAAACACATCAGACCAACAGCACACAACCCAGTAAATACACAACACTTACATACTACAATTCCAATACGCACAAAATTGCAAACACATTTAGAAAACATAATTATAAAGTAGCCTACAGAACTAACAACACCATTAGGAAACACATAAATAATACTAACAAAGACACAGACACATACAGCAAAACAGGGGTATATAAATTAAATTGTAATGATTGTCACCAATTCTACATCGGCCAGACGGGAAGATCTTTTTCCTCCAGATTTTCAGAACATTTAAAAGCCCTCACCACAAACTACATACATTCCACATTTGCCACACATTTACAAAACGAAAACCACAGTTACACAAACATATAACACAACATGGAAATATTACACTACTTACCTAAAAGTAGAAAACTAAACACAGCTGAACAATTTGAAATATACAGATATCACTCACTACAACCAAACAACATATTAAATGAACAATTACATTATAGATCACATACACTATTCGATACACTGATCCAAACACACAATTTGAACCTCAGCGCCAATTCCCTCCCACCATCAACCCCCACCACACACACCTATAGTCCATAACCGTTATTATGTAAAATGACATTCAGTATTTACTCCCACTGAGGAAGAGGCACATCACCTCGAAACGTATGGGGAAGTGATAAAAAAAGTAAGTTCATATGTGAAAGTTTATATATATAATAAATAAAATTGGGAGAATCTCATAAACATATTAAAGAATGTTTGTATATTACACACAAAATTATTACAGTACGGACCTTTGTTAATGAATAGAAACAATTTTGACTCTATACTTTAGTATGTACCAATAAAATTCACCTTTTTTCAAATACCAATATCTGTTGTTTTTTCATACCCTTAAAAAAAGGTCATTAACAACATACATTATAAGAAAACGTGATTACAAATAACCAGCCATTAGTTACTTGTGAAGAAAATAGATATAACATTTACAAACATCAAATCTTCAATTCTCTCCCTATTTGTTTTATAAAAACTGGAGTTTCAACTGCAGGTTTTAAGTCCACTAACTACTTAATTAAATATACATAATTGTTCCTGTATCTTGTTGGGTAACATATTATATTAATACATCTGCTTCCTACTCATATGTGCAAACAATGTTTTTAATGTACTGTCCTAAAATCTTTATCAACACTTTATATCTTTAAAATTTAGACAAAGTCTAATGAGCAACTTGGCCTAACCTGAATTTACATGACCTGGCTCAGAACAACTTTATTTTGGCAAATACAAAGATGAAGACTGGTTGCAATTTCTTCAGGGCTCACACCTGCTGCCAGGCTTAGTTCTATAACATGATAAGGAAGAAAGAAATCAGCCCAAACCTGCAACCGCTGTGGGAAGGCTTTTACACCATTACCAATAAGATTAATGATGTCATCTAAGAATAACTCATTAGCTTCATTTATACATTTAATGCATCTTAATTAGTACACTAACAGCACTGCTCTGTCTTACAGTAACACAACACGTTACACTAACTCAAAAGAATTTCTTGTTTTCAGTTTAAGAAAGTAGAAATCGTGTATTTATTTTCTTTTCCATTCACTATTTGTAAAACGTGCTTAAAATTAATATGTGTATGCTTACTATATTGAAATCCAATGTTCACTATCCAATAATTACAAATTTTGTGGAATTGTGAAATTAGTAACACTATGTACTAATGTGTGATTATCAGTTGAATTTCTGAATTCCTTTGATTCATTAATAAATCTTACTAATTTGTTTCTTTATGTCTATAATGATTTCTTATTAGTTTTTAATCTTTGTGTTTTCATTATTCATTTGTAAATTTTTGCATTTTGTTGTCCATGACATGTTCATTGATTAACTAATTATCATTAAAACACACAGAGGACTGATCCTCTTTTGCAAGATCACAAGTATGTTTTTAATTTTTTTAATTGTATGCAATGTGGACACATACAGAGGAGTGTCAGTTTTTTATGTTTTTTCAATAAATAACAATGAGAGGGGGGAGAGAGGGGGGGGGGAGAGAGAGAGAGAGAGAGAGAGAGAGAGAGAGAGAGAGAGAGACCAAAAATAACACGTACTGAAATTACATCAGAACTTTTCCTGACAGTAAAGAAATAACTAAATAATGAATGGCAAAGAACATTAACAAAATTAATGGAAATTGTAGTTATTATTTGTTGTCTAATGAACAGGTACTAGTAAAGGCTTCATATACTTCACATCTTAAATTATAAACCTATTACAAACATGTTTGGTATACTCAGCTTGAAACAAACTTTCAGATCAATAAAAATGGTTTAAATTTTGCCATGCTGCATTATTAGTACTGTTGAAACAGCAGTGTGATTATAATTGTTTTTAGAACAGACTTCTGGAATGATGTGTGCAAAATGATTAAAACATACCTCCTTACAGTGTGCCTTAATAAGTTGTTGATTATTCTACCTAATACACTGTCATCCCATTATCATATGACAGTTCTCAGAGCTTCAGTAATAGTCATCTTTGCTGTTAACATGGACACAATTCTCTTTTTTAAAATGACTTTTCATTAGTAAAATTACTTATAAGTAGTCATATGCTACATTTGTACCCATAATATGAGGTTAAGAATTAAGAAAATTAAAGAATGATATTTACTTACTAACCATTGAGTGTAACATTATTTACAGTAATTAATAATGTCCCAATTTATAAAAGTCATGTTTGGTTAACTAGGCATAACACAACCTGGGTTCCTGACATCCTAATTCTCTTTCTTCTAATAATATTACTTAACTTTATTGTGATATAACTGATCACAACTCCTTACAACGTTTACAACAATACTAATGACAAAAATCAATAATAATTTCTTACAATTAACATACATAATTTTGTCTAGGCATATTGGCCTATTATAGTTTGAACATTATTTTTTCATATTTTAACAATTCTTGTTTTTAATACAAGACAACTATTCTAAATTGTTCTTGATCCTTGGATTTCACTTTTGTTACACTAATAATGACAATTATTAGCAGTACCGTAATTGTTTACAAATAGTAGAAATAAGTTATTCAGGTATAGGGCCTACTGGCCCATTGTAGTGGACACCTTAGTTTCTTTCATACGTTTAAAATAATTACTTTTGCTATGAGACAATTACTTTACATTGTTCTTGATACCCTTATTCAACTTTCACTACAATAATAATGACATAACTTAACAATTATTAACTATGAATAACATAACATATGTTCTAGGCTCATTTGCCTATGATATTGACCCTTAATTTCATTCGTACCTTGAAAATACATGTTTCTTCCTATTACATCATTATTCTAAAAAATTCTTTACAATTTACTGAAGCTTTGACAACATAGTTTGTCTTTTAATATTGGTTTTCTTACTTATTCTAGTTGTTATTATCTTCACTATCAGTATTCTGAAGGTTTAGTCCATGTATCTTGTTTCATTATTTACTTTGTTTATACTTATTGGTTAATCATATCTTCCTTACTAGAATATTATTCTAATAATAACGATTCTAGTATTATTTATACAGTATAGTTTTTTTGATAAGTTTACATTAAAACTGTTCTTTTTACATACAATTATTGACAAGTTTTAGTTTCTCATATCTCTTCTTCTTCATGTTATAATTCAAATTATAACCATTATTATCTAGCTATTATAAGCTTATTTACTACTTCATCAGTAGTTTTCACCTTCTGTTTACAATTCATGGATTTTTACAATGCTTTTTTGTTCTTTCTGTTGTTTAAAACATTATAATGTTACATAACCTTACTTGTAGGCTTACATTTAGCTTTATTGTTGTTTTATTATTACATTTTTGTAACACTCTTTTTGATTTACATTATTCTATTCATAATCATAAATAAAATTTGATTTCATTATTTTAGTACTTAGAAACTAATTATTGAATTAATAATTTTCTTTATTGAGTATCCAGTTTATTACTGCAGTATGGAGTATAGGTTTTATCTTTTTTTAAATTTTTAATGCAGTTTACTGGAGTAAAATCTTCTTATTGATAATGTTCTTATCAGTTTCATTACCCCATTATTCTTATCTCTTTTTATTATCTCAGACAATATTTATAGTATACAATTTAGTTAATGACTTAGTATTTTGTTCTTCATGTATCATGGTCATGAAATGGTTTAAGTTGGGGCCTATTTTATGTAAGGGAAAAACATAACGTTACAATATTATAATTACTTTTATTTCTATAATTATTTATAAGTATTACTTGTACAAACAAAACTGGCTTAGAAATGGGTCTACTTAGGAAATTATGGAATTCTGCGGAAATTTCGAATAGTTCTACAGGGGAATTGATCCCCTGATACCCCCATCCACAAGTTACTCCACTGATCCCACTCTACACAGTTCCAAGAAATCTTGTATTTAGAAGTTCAAAAGAAAGTGATACAGACTCTAAAGATCTCATTGTAGCATTCACTATTGGGACAGTTCATGGTTTAGAGCTTCCCTTATGTGCCTGGTAAGTGAAGGAGAAGGGATCTATTTAACGTGCAAGTTGAAAAATATATTTAATTATTGCACTTAACTTGATATAAGTACTGATTACATTTCAGGATTATTATTTTCAGAAATAATGTATGTAAACCAGTTTTCCCCATATAAAGTTAATTAAAATTCTTTACTGCATAGCATTCCAGGCATTTACAGTAGTAGATTTGTATTACTAAATTTGTGAATTATTTGATTCTAAATATAATTATTACACTACTATTGTGTTCCGAGTCGTAGTGTAATAATTACATTTAGTTAATTAACTAAGCACATGATTTCAAAGTCAATATCATTATGAACTACACATTCTAAATAGAACATACCAAATTGATAATACTTACCAAAATCATGTAAAACAAGAATCATAAAGGGGCCTCATATTTTTTTTATATCTTCAAGCATTTTCTCGAACAAATCCTGGTTTGCATTTCTTGTTCGCCACATGAACTAACTTAAATAGGAATCTAAGCATTCCCTTCTCGTACCACATTCAATCACGTTTTGGCGTTTACAGGACCGCCGCATGCTTTCTACGCCTTGTGTATGCGCTCCCGTTTGAGGATCCACAAAGTTATAACTATGGTTTACAGTCAAATGAGTGTACTGTTGAGGCAAATTAACAATTTGACGGTATGAACGCCACTCATCTGACGTTATAACGGACCCTGGTTCAATATTTGCCACTATGAGAGGTAGGAGGGTAGCTGCTGACCGATCTTCGACACGACACAAGAAACATTCCTTTGTTTCTCGACAGAATCCTCCGAAAACCCACTGTTGTGGATACACCCGGCCAACATTATTTTTTCTCTTGGCAAAGAGACTCTCGTCAATTTCAACTGTTAAATTCGGTCCTCCAATTTTCTGTGGGTTGCTCATGATGTCTACAGCACAGATATGTCTTAAGTAAGCCGTCCAATGTGCATGTGTTTTGGCATCGATTTTCAGTTGATTTTTACTGTTTTTCACACTACTACGTCCTTCAAACCAGTCAAAAATAAATTTTATTATTGTTCTCAGCAGTAATTTGGACAACCTCTAAAAATGTGTCCTTGCGAACTACCTTATACTCACGACAAGTCTTCTTATTGCAACACCAACGCTGTTGCTGCCCAAGTGCTAATATCATATCATGTCCATTACCACATTGACGAGGATTGTGAACCAAATCTTTTTCTTTAAGAAAAGAAACTACAGCATCCTCGTCTGTACTAATAACACTACCATCGTAGCTAATCACAACACAACAGTGATTTAAATGTAACAAAAGAAGTGAACAAGCATGTAACAACACCAATGGAATTTAAAATAAATATAATTTGCAAATTCATAAGTGTGTTTTATTTTGGTTTCCACTGTACTATGTGACGATCGGTGAGACCATCGTAACAATTTAACAAAACATCCCAATTAATTCAATATTATACTTTGAGGATTATAATTTTACATAACCCCCTTCCACCTACACACTCCCCCACACAACCTACCAACTAGACAAACCATTACAAGTTCCGGACATTCTGTATCATACCTCGCTGAGGAAGGCGAACACCACGCTGAAACGTCGTACGAGGAAAATAAACAAAGTAAGTTTCACATGTGAAAGTGTAGTAATTAATATTCATAAAACATTATCAGTATCTGATTTCAAGCTTGCAGAAGTCAGTCCAAATAAATGATGTCTGAATGTACACACATAAAAGGCAAAATACAAGTGTCCTGTATTGTCTGCTGTCATAGAAAATATATTCTGTATTTCTTTACGGTTGCAACTTCATTCATGTGAGTGAAAATTAATTTATATAAATTTCAAATCATCACTTGGAATCTACACTGACGACTGTAAACAAATATAATAAATTCCTTTTTGATCACTTTGGGCCAATATGAATTTAATAGCACTAGCCAAATAATAACAATAACTGATAACAAGATTATGCAAGATTTGCCATTACTTTCCCATACCTGTGATTACAGGCATATTGATATACCTGTTACTATGTATAGAGGTGTTACTATATATATTGTATGTTAAAACTGTTAGGTGTATTTTATAATCTGGAACATTTTACACCAAATGATTTAATCACAAAAGATTATGTAAAACACAAAATTACAACACACCAAAAGTATCTATAAAAATTACAACAGTCATAATGAACAAACAAGAAATAAAACTGAGAAATTCTTCTCCGAAAACAATATAACACAAATAACCAAAGATCCCACAATAAAATACCAAAAACAAATTCATAAATAATGCAAAATACATAATCCAAACAGAAAACATAAAATACCTAAAACACATTAAACCTAACCGCCCAAAACTAAACGCATTACCAAAAATACACAAACCCAATATACCCATTTGACCTTTGATAAATAACACACAAGCACCCTCCCACAAAATCGCCAGACACCTAGATAAACTAATTAGAAAACATATAAATCAAACCAACAACACTTCTGTTAAAAACAACATAGAACTTGTCAAAAAACTAGAACACATCCATATACCACACAACTCAACATTAGCATCATTTGACATAACGAATTTACACACCAATGTACCCGTCGAAGACACCATAGTAACAAGGTACGTGTTTGGAATACTGTTTTAGCTGAATTTATATACTAGGAGGACGCTCAGCATTTAGTTTGTGTGTGTGTAACCCCTGTTAATCAAAGAGAATTATTTGTGTAAATTCAAATTTAGTAATACAAATATACTACCATAAATGCCTGGAATGCTATGCATTAAAGAATTTTAATTAACTTTATATGGGGAAAACTGGTTTACATACATTATTTCTGAAAATAATAATCCTGAAATGTAATCAGTACTTATATCAAGTTAAGTGCAATAATTAAATAGATTCTTCAACTTGCACGTTGCAAACTTAAGGTGCTAAGCCTTTACTTTATTTTTAATTTAACATCAATTTATGTTCGGCAACGTTAAAAAGAACATGTTATGGCCTCTGAGAAAGTACACAGTGAGTGGAAGCTAGCTTAAATGAAGGTAAAAATTGTATCTAATAATTAGTGTCCCATGAGGGCTGATTCTGATTGTACTACCCTCAAAACATAAAGAAAAGTCATTTTTAGAAAGATGTCTGTGTGTAGAATTTTGTCTATGGCGAATGATAACTCCCACAAATTCAAATAATTTTTTGCATATTGTAGAGGACTCAAGGTCTGTTGATTTTGGTGAAGATCGGTTAAGGAGAAGGGGTAGTTTACTTGCAACGTTTTGTTTTAACAAGAGTAAAGTACTTAATTTTGATAAATAAAGTATCCTGAAAAGGTCATAATAATCCACTGTAGAAAGGTAGATGAAATATCTATAAATGAAAAGGGGTAGGGGGAGGGGATAATTTTCTATAAATGAAAATGATAGGTGAAGGGGAGGGGATAATTTTTTATGTGTACTACGTTATCAGCAATATTGAAGTAGTTTGTTGATAAAATTCCTTCCCAGGCTGTTTGGCCGTGGTCCAATGTTTTCTGCAAAACCAGATATTTCGGAAGTGCCATCGACTGCCATCATCAGTGAAAATTGAGTGCGCTAACATGAGGTGATATATGTTAGTGATCACAATTCTGTGGTTGAGGCTGAAGATAGAAGTAGTTTCTGTGGAAATATTTCATTTCTAAAATGATTTCAAATAAAATCTTAAAACATGGTAGCCATGTATGGTTCTCCATACCGATATTTTAATTATTTGCATCAAATAGTATTATTGTTTAATAAATGATCTATCCAGATCAAATTATGTGTATACAGTTCTGGAAAAATTAGACAGGCATAATATTTTGTTTGTTTATTGTAGACTGTATTATGTTTGGAAGTATCCCAAAGTAAATTTAACATTAGTCATGTCAATCAATGAGGCCAGTCCAGTTTTTTAAGGCCAGGAGAATCCTTGAAATGTTTGGACCATCACTAGGTCATGATGGATCTAATCATCAAACTTCAGTTTCTGTGAAAAACTGGCAGATTTGAGTAGTCACTTGATAAAGGATGGTGTTGTAAAAGCAACAATTCTTTCAGAATTTTTTATAACCCTGTCAGTCTGCAAATAATATACTGTATTACAGTATACAGTACAAATGTACTGTAATATCTTGGCACAATACTATATGATAAATTTGGATAAAAGCCTCATTGCCAATAGACAGGATAGCTGGTGTGATCAGACATAACAAATTTGTATTAGTTTTTTGAGAATTTATTCCTATCAAACTGGAGTAAGCATATTTTCAAACCTTTATGGACGTGTGTCATGGAATTTACAGATTGCACCAAAAGAAACAGTTAAAATATATCTTTTCAATTAAACAAAAATTGGTCTTGTAATATGATTCGGTAATACAGCAGGAACTAATCAGTTAATTGCTATTACAAAATGCCTTATTCCTTTTCCATGATAATCAGATTTTGCTATACGCCTGCATAAATAAAAATTATTAAAATGCTTAACTCCCAACACAAAGTTGAACACATGATGAAAAGTTCATCATGTCACATTTCTAGTAGCAAGGTAAGTTTTTGGAATACTGTTTTAGCTGAATTTATACACTAGGAGGACACTCAGCATTTAGTTTGTGTGTGTAACTCTGGTTAATCAAAGAGAATTATTTGTGTAAATTCAAATTTAGTAATACAAATCTACTACTGTAAATGCCTGGAATGCTATGCATTAAAGAATTTTAATTAACTTTATATGGGGAAAACTGGTTTACATACATTATTTCTGAAAATAATAATCCTGAAATGTAATCAGTACTTATATCAAGTTAAGTGCAATAATTAAATATATTTTTCAACTTGCACGTTAAATAGATCCCTTCTCCTTCACTTACCAGGCACATAAGGGAAGCTCTAAACCATGAACTGTCCCAATAGTGAATGCTACAATGAGATCTTTAGAGTCTGTATCACTTTCTTTTGAACTTCTAAATACAAGATTTCTTGGAACTGTGTAGAGTGGGATCAGTGGAGTAACTTGTGGATGGGGGTATCAGGGGATCAATTCCCCTGTAGAACTATTCGAAATTTCCGCAGAATTCCATAATTTCCTAAGTAGACCCATTTCTAAGCCAGTTTTGTTTGTACAAGTAATACTTATAAATAATTATAGAAATAAAAGTAATTACAATATTGTAACATTATGTTTTCCCCTTACATAAAATAGGCCCCAACTTAAACCATTTCATGACCATGATACATGAAGAACAAAATACTAAGTCATTAACTAAATTATATACTATAAATATTGTCTGAGATAATAAAAAGAGATAAGAATAATGGGGTAATGAAACTGATAAGAACATTATCAATAAGATTTTACTCCAGTAAACCGCATTAAAAATTGTTAAAAAAGATAAAACCTATACTCCATACTGGAGTAATAAACTGGATACTCAATAAAGAAAATTATTAATTCAATAATTAGTTTGCCTTTACTAGTACCTGTTCATTAGACAACAAATAATAACTATAATTTCCATTAATTTTGTTAATGTTCTTTGCCATTCATTATTTAGTTATTTTTTTACTGTTAGGAAAAGTTCTGATGTAATTTCTGTACGTGTTATTTTTGGTCTCTCTCTCTCTCTCTCGCTCTCCCCCCCTATCATTTAATATTTATGGAAAAACATAAAAAAACTGACACTCCCCTGTATGTGTCCACATTGCATACAATTAAAAAAATTAAAAACATACTTGAAATATACTTGTGATCTTGCAAAAGAGGATCAGTCCTCTGTGTGTTTTAATGATAATTAGTTAATCAATGAACATGTCATGGGCAGCAAAATGCAAAAATTTACAAATGAATAATGAAAACAAAAATATTAAAAACTAATAAGAAATCATTATAGACATAAAGAAACAAATTAGTAAGATTTATTAATGAATCAAAGGAATTCAGAAATTCAACTGATAATCACACATTAGTACATAGTGTTACTAATTTCACAATTCCACAAAATTTGTAATTATTGGATTTCAATATAGTAAGCGTACACATATTAATTTTAAGCACATTTTACAAATAGTGAATGGAAAAGAAAATAAATACACGATTTCAAATTTCTTAAACTGAAAACAAGAAATTCTTTTGAGTTAGTGTAACGTGTTGTGTTACTGTAAGACAGAGCAGTGCTGTTAGTGTACTAATTAAGATGCAATAATGTATAAATAAAGCTAATGAGTTATTCTTAGATGACATCATTAATCTTATTGGTAATGGTGTAAAAGCCTTCCCACAGCGGTTGCAGGTTTGGGCTGATTTCTTTCTTCCTTATCATGTTATAGAACTAAGCCTGGCAGCAGGTGTGAGCCCTGAAGAAATTGCAACCAGTCTTCATCTTTGTATTTGCCAAAATAAAGTTGTTCTGAGCCAGGTCATGTAAATTCAGGTTAGGCCAAGTTGCTCATTAGACTTTGTCTAAATTTTAAAGATATAAAGTATTGATAAAGATTTTAGGACCGTACATTAAAAACATTGTTTGCACATATGAGTAGGAAGCAGATGTATTAATATAATATGTTACCCAACAAGATACAGGAACAATTATGTATATTTAATTAAGTAGTTAGTGGACTTAAAACCTGCAGTTGAAACTCCAGTTTTTATAAAACAAATAGGGAGAGAATTGAAGATTTGATGTTTGTAAATGTTATATCTATTTTCTTCACAAGTAACTAATGGCTGGTTATTTGTAATCACGTTTTCTCATAATGTATGTTGTTAATGACCTTTTTTTAAGGGTATGAAAAAACAACAACAGATATTGGTATTTGAAAAAAGGTGAATTTTATTGGTACATACTAAAGTATAGAGTCAAATTTGTTTCTATTCATTAACAAAGGTCCGTACTGTAACAATTTTGTGTGTAATATACAAACATTCTTTAATATGTTTACGAGATTCTCCCAATTTTATTTGCATTAATTCAGACCGTAGTAACATTAAATTCCACTGTAACCCATTATTAATACTTAATCATTTGCATGTTAACAGAAACTGAACATTGCTTTTTATTGCATAATGTTGAACAAAGGATTTTAATGTACTTGTTTGGTTATACATTAGATTGTACTAGGTTCTAAATTGGAAGTACGTTTTAATTCCAATACTTTGAATAAATACATCCTTTAATGTTATATACAGCCTTTGAATGTACACTAACTAAGGAAATGTCTGTTAAGTCTAATTAATTTTAAAAATCTAAAACGTTAAGTTAAATAATTAAATGTAGCCACAACCTCCCTAAAACGTCTCTGTACCGTAATTATGTGCGATAAATGTAAACTAATTTCTGTACTTCCAATAAATACACCCTTTTAACGTACACTAACAAAGTTAATTTTATTTAAGTTACATTGTCATACATAACCTCCATAAGCTGGCATTACTTACTTTGAATAAATACAGCCGTTAATGTTATATACAGCCTTTTATCCATACAATAAATACAGCCTTTGAATGTACACTAACTAAGGAAACGTTTATTAAGTCTAATTAATTTTAAAAATCTAAAAGGTTAAGTTATATTGTTAAACGTAGCCACAACCTCCCAAAATCGTCTCTGTACCGTAATTATGTGCGATAAATGTAAACTAATTTCTGTACTTCCAATAAATACACCCTTTTAATGTACACTAACAAAGTAAATTTTATTTAAGTTACATTGTCATACATAACCTCCATTAGCTGGCATTAGTTACTTGTGAAGAAAACAGTTGTAGTACATATCGGACACCGAAATGTGGTACACGCGCGGAGACGGAAGTTACATTTTGCCGCTGGCTATTCCCTAAGCAATCAAAATTTCATAAAATGAAGACACAAGAAGTCTGATGAAGAACTAGTCCATTCAACCGAGACCATAGACCAGATTTTTAAATTATAAATTAATTATTTAAACCACCATATCCGAAAAGAAGCCAGGAGTACTCAAATTCATAAATGATGGAAGATTGATGATCAAAAGGACCCAACCTATTTCCAACTGAGTAACTCTTCACCCTAATTCAACAGATTTGATAAGTATTGCTGAATTACCCGAATTTATGGAATAAATTCTTATTAACTTTTTCTCACAACACAATTAACTCTCACTACGAACTGATAATCAAATTTCTTCAAGGATTAATTGAAAATAAAAAACTAAACTTGTATGAAACCAGAAAATAACATGGGTATAAATTACGAACTCTTAACACACACTTTTTAACACTTCAGGAACGAATTGTAATTAAATCTAATGGTATATAAGTACCATCAATGTAAGGTAGTGTACTTTATTATAATCATATTAATATTTTTTCGTAACCAAAAGATCTCGGATTTAACGAACGATAGAAAACAAACATTTGTCGGCGCCATGTCGAAGTAAAATCATTCTAAATCAGCTTTCGCCAACCTGAGAATAATTGTCTTTTTATTGCCGGAGCAACTTTGTTTAATCACCATATATAATTTTGTATTTTATTGAATAACAGATAATTTCAAGTTAATAAACTAGTACAGAGTTGTAACCACCGTTCTTTATTTCATGGTAAATTGCATTATATGATTTGTTATATATATTGTAACGTTAATCCGTGGTTACTCTTATAGTTGTAATTTGTTAAACTTGAAATAAAAAAAAATTTTGTATTTTCGAAAAAAAAAAAATTTTTTTGTTTTCTGAAAAAATATTTGTTTTGGGTTTTTTGTTATCTGAATTTAGGAAATAATTTTCGTTATTGTCTGGTGTAAAAATTTTAATTATATTATGGTTGTTAGTGTTGTGGTGTCACTTTCTATGAATAACTTCTATGTTAATATGGTTAACTCCGGTACTGGTCGATAGACGGCTCTTCTTCTTCTTCAATATGCTCCTTATTTTCGTAAATACCGCCTTTTGGTTAGTCCGTGTTCTTGAATTAACTTATTCCTTAATTATATTTAAAGTAAAATTCAACCAATTTGCATAATTAGAGTGTTTATTAACAATTTATTAAAAATATCGATAGTAATCGACTGTTGACAACAGTATCGACTCGTTACTCAGGGCCGATCGACAAAAACTTTAAATTAATAGTGTATATAAAATATTGTTCTTTTAACGGTTATGTTAGAATAGCCAGAGAAGGGTAGGGCCAAGAAAGTATAACATTTACAATAAAAATGTCTTAAAACTAACAATTACAATGTTATTAATCAATATAGAAAGTTTATATAGTATAATATTCGAACCAATGCAGACTAGACGTTCATTTGTTCCACCTCGAATAGAATGCTGGGAAAATCAAAATGGCCGACAGAAGTATGCGTAGTTGAAGGTCAATCACCTCGACGAATATTTCTTGCAATAAAGATATCTTTTCACTGTTTCTTCGTCTCAGCAATTGCGGATATTAGTTCTGGAGTTAAATGAGTGTTCCTGGTGTAGTGTTTATTAGTTCACTTGGTGTAAATGTGTGTTATTATGTCTATTTCACTTTGGTTAAATGTGTCGTATATAACCCTTTTTGTTTCGTCCGTAAAATTTATTTGTAGAGGTGTTAGTTAAATTATTTAGGCGTATGTGGTTCTGTTTGTCTGTAGTTCACTGTTTATTGTTTGTTTTCACTGCTTCTCAAGTTAAAATTCAAAATTAAAAATTTACAAAATTTGCACTGAACTCGATTTAAGTATCGCACGCCATTAACATAGGTTATACGGAGCAAAACCTCGTTTAAGTGTTCGCTTCAACTTAGCTTCCGATACATTTTATTTGAATACATTATATACGGAAAATATTTTCGTTATTATTTAACTGTATGAAATACTAAATACATATTTGGTTTCTTTAATCTATTTCGCTTATTTTGATACTAATTAATATAGTTTTACAAAGTTTTTATTTAAAAAAGTTATATTTCTTTCATGTTGGAAATGTAGGCTTAAATTTGTGTTTCCTGTCCTTGTACAGATAATAGCCATTTTCTCTGATATAATTATTATTATACTGAATCTAAGATTGATATAATTGTTTATCTTTCCTTAATTTCTTGCAATTTTGTTCATTAGTTATTGTTTTTAAATATAATTCATTTATCTATGACTCCTCCTCTGAAATTTTAGTTAATACATTTCATTTTTATTTATAATTTTACTTATCTTCTGACAATATCTTTATAAAGTATAAGTTACATTGTATTACTATATGGTGGGTTTATCTTACATAAATTTCATCAGTTTAGTTGGTTTATAGGACTATATTTGTCAATTATTTTTGTTTTCTCCCTATTGGGTTTCTATTGGGTATTGGTCGTGTTCTACTTCCTCTATTCTATGTGATCTTCACTTGTCCCTGTTCATTAGGTATATTTGTTTGTTTTGGATATCTTCCTTCTTCGTTCTTGGTTTCTTCAGTACCACTTCGTTATTATTTACTTTTGTTTATACTGGTCTGTTTACTTGGTCTGGGTAGCTTCCTTACCTACTCCTATCCTACCTGGGTATTATTGTTATTTTAATTTTAGTTTTCTGGGGTTTTACTTTGTTGTACATTCATATTAGTTGCAGATTTTTTTCTTTATGATTACTTTTTCTTGTTATACTGGTAATTTATTGTGCTTTTTATTTGGTTCTCATTTGGATTTTTCTGGATATTCCATATACAGTGAAACCTTGGATTGCGAGCATAATTCGTTCCGGGAACGTGCTTGTAATCCAAAGCGTTCGTATATCAAAGCAAATTTTCCCATAAGAAACAATTGAAACGCGGATGATTTGTTCCACAACACAAAAATATTTATTCGGATAACATTTCTAATACAAAATACAGTATAACGTAAAACAAATTAAACTGCACTTTACCTTACAATAGAGTCATTGTTGGTGTGAGGGAGACGAGAGAGATGACATGAGAAGGGTTATTGTGTAGCACTAATTTCACTAACGGAATCACTGCTATCTGTTGGCTCACTAGAATTGTTTTCTTTTCGTGCAACTTTAACAAGGAACCTGTCCAATGACTGTTGCTTTTGCCTCTTTTTGAGGATTTCACGAAAATGTGACATTGCATTGTCATTGAACAGATTCATCGCTCGCATTGCTACAGCCTTATTCGGGTGGTGTTTTTCTATAAAATTTTGCACCGTTTCCCACATTTTGCACTTCTACCGAATCTCATTTGAAGTGAGAGATTCCTCTGACTTTTCCTCCTCCTCTTCACCGGACGAGATCTCCTCCATAACCTCCTCCTGTTATTCGCGATGCAGGTCCATCAGTTTGTTGATGGTCAGTTCCTGGCTATGTTCTTCCACCAGTTCTTGAATGTCGGCGTCATTCACCTCCAGCCCCATGGTCTTCCCTAAGGACACAATTTCATCGACAATCGGCGGCTCATTTTCACCAGCAATCCCCTCAAAGTCACGTCCAAGAACGCAGTCAGGCCACAGTTTTCCCCAAGCAGAAGTGAGAGTTCTCTTGGTGACCCCATCCCATGCTTTATCTTCAGGCAGTTCACGATGTGGAAATGATTTCTCCAAAACTCTCGGAGGGTAAGGTCTGTTCCTTCGGTCACTTCGAAGCATCGCTGAAATAGTGCTTTGGTGTATAGCTTCTTGAAGTTCGAAATGACTTGCTGATCCATAGGCTGGAGTAGTGGAGTAGTGTTGGGAGGAAGGAACTTAACCTTAATGAACTTGAATTCCTCCAGTAAGTCGTCCTCAAGGCCTGGAGGATGAGCAGGAGCATTGTCCATAACCAGCAAGACTTTGAGCGGCAGATTATTATCTAAAACATATTTCTTCACTACAGGACCAAAGACCTCGTTCATCCATTCAACAAAGAACATACGAGTGACCCAAGCCTTAGTGCTGGACCTCCACATAACATTTAACTGGCTCTTCTGCACCTTGCATTTCTTGAAGGCTCGTGGATTCTCGGAATGATACACAAGCAGGGGCTTTACTTTTAAATCCCCGCTGGCATTAGCACACAATAACAGGGTTAAACGGTCTTTCATGGGCTTGTGACCGGGCATTGCATTCTCTTCTGCTGTAATGTAGGTCCTCTTCGGCATCTTTTTCCAAAAAAGTCCTGTTTCATCGCAGTTAAAAACTTGCTGCGGCAGGTAACACTCGGTAACAATGAGCTTCTGGAACTCAGCAGTGAATGCCTCAGCTGCCTTAGCATCCGAACTTGCAGCCTCCCCGTGCCTTGCAACACTATGGATGCCACTTCTCCTCTTAAAGTTATCAAACCATCCCCTGTTGGCCTTGAAGCTTTCTTCGATTTCTGTTGACGTACGTGTACTACATGGCAGTTTACTTACGAGGTTGGCGTACAACGTCTTTGTCTTCTCGCAGATTAAATTCTCGGTCACAGTATCACCTGCTAGTTCCTTATTATTTATCCAAACGAGAAGCAACTTTTCTACATCTTCCAGAACACGTGGCCGTTGCTTTGATACTCTTGTGACTCCTTTTGCTGCATCTAGCCCTTTTATTTCTGCTTTCTTCTTTAATATTGTGCAAATCGTTGACGTAGACTTGTTATAAAATCTCGCGATATCAGCCACTCGCATACCTCGTTCGTGCTTTTCGATCATTTCCTTTTTAACTTCTATCGTAATCATCTCCTTCTTCCGACCGAATTCCTTTTCAGCCTTCTTTTCCTTCACTGG
The DNA here is from genome assembly GCA_034769895.1 of Magicicada septendecula. Lineage (NCBI taxonomy): Eukaryota > Metazoa > Arthropoda > Insecta > Hemiptera > Cicadidae > Magicicada > Magicicada septendecula. The sequence goes on along the minus strand of JAWRYS010000712.1, from coordinate 236,995 downwards.
GCCCATTGTTGCAGTACAGTTATAACACTAATAACACTAATGAAAGAAACAAAACATGTATACGCTCGTACGGTGTTGACTATGCGAGCGAGGCACGCCAACTGAAGTCCAGTCCAGCGCGGGAGAATATTACACACAATCGCCCAGGAAAGAGAGGCAGAGGGGAGGGGAAAACGTAGGCTCAGGGGAGGGGAAAACGTAGACACACGTGACGCTCGTATTGCGGAACCTCGCTCGCTTATCAAGTTACAATTTATTTAAAATTTTTGTTCGTCTTGCAAAACACTCGTAGACCACGTTACTCGCATTCCGAGGTTTCACTGTACTTGATTTTTACTAATGATCATCTGGTAATTGATTTAAGTAGATTATCTGTCATGCTACAATATACACAACTTTCACTAGTGAACAAACTTACTTTTGATTTTTTGTCCCAAACGTTTCGACGTGGTGTCCGTCTTCCTCAGTGGGATTTGAAATACAGAATGTCTGTACAAAGTAACTGTTATGGGTTGTAGGTGTGTGTGGTGGGGGTTGCTGGTGGGAGGGAATTGGCGCTGGAATTCAAAGTGTGTGTATGAACCAGTGTATCAAAAATGGTTCATACACACACCATGTTTTGATACACTGGTTCATACACACACTTTGAATCCCAGTGCCAATTCCCTCCCACCAGCGACCCCCACCACACACACCTACAACCCATAACGGTTACTTTGTACAGACATTCTGTATTTCAAATCCCACTGAGGAAGACGGACACCACGTAGAAACGTTTGGGACAAAAAATCAAAAGTAAGTTTGTTCACTAGTGAAAGTTGTGTATATATATAATATTTAAAAAAGTGAATGAAGAGGATGTATCAACAAGACAATTATATGATTTGTGTATTTTAGCGACGAGCGAAATTGACGGCAAGCGTTAGACGTCTGCAACACGGTGAACTACTAGCGAGATTCATAAGCCCGTCTATTGCGAGGGTAATTCGAATCAGCCATACCGTCTAGAACGACCGCTCGATTTTCATATTTTTTAATTGTTTTTGTTTAAACAATTTGGCGCCACCCGGGAATTACAATTACATATTAAAGGACAGGTAAGGTTCACACTCGCGAGATATTGTACTGGTAATTCGTGAGATCACGACGGACATCGTCAGCATAACAAAAAGTAAGTAAGTAAACGTAAAGTAACGACTACAACGTGAGACGCGAACGCACGTTACAAACATTCATTTTTACAGAGACGATAAGAGTTAGATCGTTACAAGGTGTATATAAGCGTTCATTTTTGCTATCCACTGAGTATACAGGTCCATCATGGCGGCCTTGAATGGTTTATATACAAACATCCAAAGGTTGTTGAACAGGCATTAACCCTCCTGGTATGATTATAAGTTCAGTTTTCTGGCACTGCAAAGATTTTTTCACCTCATCTGTCGTGTGTCTACGAAAACTGTCGAGGATCAGCATACTTCTTTTCGCCATCAAAGCTCCATTTCGATTACCCCACACTCTTGTTATCCGATCGACAATAAGAGAGTTGTTCATCCATTCATCCAGCCCTTTTCGTTTCAGGCGATGTAATGTTTGGAATAGTTTTGCATTTGAATATCACATAAGGCAGTAATTCTGTCCACCATCATACATAACATTACAGTACATTTCTGTTTCTCACAGCCACCTGCTTTTATAACTACACTTTTTTAACTTGTTTACTGTTGTAGCCTGAGGCATTTCAAAATACACCGGTGTCTGATCTGTGTTTCCTATTTAAGGCAGTGTGTAAAAATGTTGCTGCCACATTTGTATGATGTGCTTGTGAAACTGCAATACTTTATCTTCATATGCGTCTGAAAGGTACTAACCAATTGTTGTTCATATTCTGACGGATAATGAATTGCATACAAAACATCAAGCATCGTACTAACCACTCACAACTTGGTTTAAAATTTTCTACACCAAGTTCAGGTACAATTTTCTTGGCTGCCAAAAAACATATCTCGGTTGATATCGTGAAACCTATAACACTTTAAAAAGGAAACCATCTGTCCGTGCTTGAAATGACATTGATGTATGGAGAGAAACTAGGAGAGGAAGTTAGTACAAAAGAGTGTGAAAATTTTCAACGTCGATGTGTATGTATATGGACGTATCATAAATCCAACAGGGCAGCTGGATGCTTGAAGAAGCTAAGGGTTTGTTCTGGCTAAAAGGCATAGAAAAACACCAGAGAGAGAGTTACGATTATGATACCGGGAAGACCACAACAGAGGTGATTGAACTAATTAACAGGGCAGCTGGATGCTTAGAGAAACTAAGGGTTGGTTCTGGCTGAAAGGTATAGAAAAACGCCAGAGAGAAGTACAATTAGCAAATACCAAGAAGACCACAACAGAGGTGATTGAACTAATCAACAGGGCAGCTGGACGCTTAGAGAAACTAAGGAGTTGTTCTGGTTAAAGGGCATAGAAAAACGCCAGAGAGAGATTTACGATTTCAATATACCGATAAGGCTACAGCAGAGGTGAGTGAACTAATTAACAGGGCAGCTGGACGTTAAGAGAAACTAAAGGGGTTGTTCTGTCTAAATGGTATATAAAAACGACAGGAAGATTTACGGTTCTGAAATTGGACATACCGATTGGTAGAGGTGGTTGAACCAAGAGAAATAAATAAAGAGGGAACGAACTTGTCCTATCAGAAAACAGCTTTAAAAGTAGGCGGGTTTCCAGGAGTGAAATTTCCTAGAAGAAAAGAAAGAAGGACCAATTAAAACGGAGCAAAGTGAAAATTAGGAAACTAGTGGGGAATTATATGTATTGAATATATACAATTAACTGAGGCGCGATCAGGGAGTCTGTTGTAAATTTTAAAGGAGTCTCTACTTAAAATCGGAGAGTCTGTGGTAAATTTTCGTGGAGTTTAGGATGGAAGTTCAGAGAGTTTACTTAAAAATTCCGTAAAGTCAACATAAGTAAATAGTTGTTTTGATAGTTCATCTTCTTTTTTTAAAGCACTAAATTAATATTGGTTATTAAACTTTCACTTGTGAACTTACTTTGTTTCCTCCCGTACGCGTTTCGGCGTGATTTGCGCCTTCGTCAGCGGTGTGAGACAGACTGTCAGTAACTTGTAACGGCTTGTTTGTTGATAGGTTGAGTGGGGGGTTGGAAGAGAATTGGATCCCCCGCGCCAATTCCCTTCCACCCGCCACTCAACCTACCAACAAAAAAAAAGTTACAAGTTACTGACAGTCTGTCTCACACCGCTGACGAAGGCGCACATCACACCGAAACGCATATGGGAGGAAGCAAAGTAATTTCACAAGTGAAAGTTTAATAACCAATATTAATAAGTAAATAGTTTGTGAAAATTTAGAAATCTATTCTAAATTTTCGTAGAGTCAAAATAAACGAACAGTTTGTGTAACGTAAGTAAATATCGAGAGAGTGAGAACTAGAGATTTATTAGTTTGTAACTCGTAAAAACAAAAAAATCGGACCGTTTCATGTGTTGTTAACGATATAAACTATTGAAATGGAATAAGTCGTTTGCGAAGTGTACACTAACGTAACAAGAGTAACCGTTGTAAACTAGTGAACGGTACTTGCACTAAAGTAAATATCGGAAGAAGCCGGATATACTTTGTTACAGTGAAGTGATTAAAAGTGTTAATCAATCAATCACGATGAGAGCGAACCACACTATGATTCATCCAAATGGTCCTGTATGCAAAGGAGCCGGAGATGAAATCACAGTACATCAGCCCACCGTAGACAGGAATATTCATACCAACAGTAAAACTTTTATTTACTAATTACTAGTTTACAATACACCCGTCTGTCCTTCTAAAAGAACTTCCCTATGAATTACACAATAAAACTTAAAGTCATATGATTAGAATATAAAAGCGAACTACGTACATTTTAAAGTTACAATGCTCTTATGATATATTGTTAGGTTAGACACCTTTAGTTATTGAAAACTGATAAACGAAAAGTTCGATTATTCTTAACCAGTTTAGGTTAGTTATAAGAACGTTAACACATGAAATCTTACGTCGGAATATGTTAATTCCTCTAAATAACTTTAAAACAGTGTTGATTACTTATTGTATTATTGTTTCTTGCGTCAGTACACATGTGTATTATACTATATTGTTAATAGCTAAAAATGTAAACAATGTAAGTATTTGCACCGTACTCCCTGGTGATTAATCGTAATGATTAATTATTAACACTTCTAACGATCTGATTCAATGATCGTGGTTACACTTCACTTAATTTCGCACATGAACGATTTTATTTTCTTCTTGATAGGCTATTGCCTTGGTTATGTATTGTACTTAACCTCGTTCTTTACACGCACTTCTTGTAAAAGTTTCACTACTATTGTCGATGCACTAATTGAATTATACTTCTTCCTTCTCGTTGATTATTAAATTTTGAATGATAAGTTGGCCTGGATTTGTTGTTGTTAGTTGAGTGAATTTAGACAAAATGCTCCTCTGTTTACAATATTCCAATCGTTTATATACATTTTTAGAATCCTGCTTGGCGCTGTCGGCACGCTTCTAAAGTCGTCCGTGATTGATCTGAAATTATGTCATGATGACGTAATTCTATTTATAGGCATTACATATTTGTATTTTGAGCGTCAGTCTCGTTTGTGTTATTATTTCTTCGTATTTATTCAAGATTCACCAAATTTATGATGCTAACGTTTATATCTCAGTTATTAGAATTCCAATTCGGGTTCTATTACTATCATTGTAAAGCTTATTTATTTATCTTTATTTTGACATGGCTTGATGCCAGTTTGGTCATAGTTTTCATTAACATTTCTTTATTTTAAACTTACTAGTGCATTATTTACATTCATCGTCTCCTAAAGGTTGCAGATCCGACTAATAACTTTTTCCTAATATTTGTTTAATTATTCTTAATTTCTAATTTGAGCATGATTAATTGATTAAAAAGAATACCTTATTATATATAAATGCTGCATTCAGCTGAACAATATTAATTACACTATGCAACATTTTAAAACTTTTGGTACGATATTTTAAGACTGTAAGGTGATTTTAAAAGTATTTTTCATGCTGATTTCAAATCTGCTTTTAGCTTTTCTGTATCACGTAAGGTTTTTATACAATTCAATTTCGAAGTTTTAAAAAATCGAATTTTGTGAACAGGGAAAATTATTATTATTTGATTGTGATTTCAAAATTGTTTATGTTTTAATCCTGCATAAAATCACAACACATGGCGGTGCAGTAGACAATGGTATACACTCACTTAAAAATGTTATAATTATTACGAAAACACAACACATATACGACAATTTAATTCCTCTTCTTCGCTGATTCACTGCTTCAAGATCTTTCTAACGTGGGTTGAAACTTCTCTTCCGTGATTGTCTCCCTTCACCAGTGCCCGTCTCTTTTTAGCATAAAACAGTAGTCGGCCATCATGTTGGCATTCCACCTTCCCTGGTATCTCTTTTCCATGTCCTTGATATCCTGGTGGAAACGTTGCCTTGTTCTTCACTGACATCGCCGAGGTTCGCAGGGAAAAAGTCAACATGTGAGTGTATGAAGTGAAGCTTTACACTCATATATTTAGAATTAATATTAGGCAATTACCTGTATTAACTTCCGTCTTGTGACTTATTTGGTTTTTTCTTAAACGACGCGTTTCGAGAATAAATTCTCATCATCAGGTTTCAATACTATAAAAACATCAAATTCACCCAAAAGGGGTTGTCAACTAGTTAAAACACAAACACAAAAACACCACACATAATTTAACACCGTGACTGTGTATTAATTTTGTATTTATCTTGCTCGGTATTGTTTATGAAAAGTAGTTGTGTCAGACGCTTAGTTATCTCGATCACTGTTAGGCTAGGTCGGGTCGTGATTATTGTTCAATTTCTAATTTTCTCATTGAGGGTGGTTGTCGGTTGCGCGATATTTTTTAATTCAGTATGCCTGCTAAATTGTCGCTGGCAGCTTTTGACCGGACCACTTCGGTGGGAATACTTGCGTTGCAACATTTAATAAATAAGTTGGAAGGGTTGCCGCAATTGAGAGCCGTGGATCAGCATGAGGCCGGTATTTTGGCCTCCAGGTTGTCCGAAGAATATCAGGACCTTCTAGGTAAGGTAGATCCTTACCTATCGGCCGAGTCATTGCCCCAGGGATTGGACGAGGACCACATTTTTTCGGTGGTAGCTCAAATTAAGGATATTTATGTCCAGGGTAGCATTTTAGCGTCCAAACTAACAAAACCAGAGATACCGGTTGGTTCCGGTCGGTTTTCATCGGCAAGTGGCGGGCACTCAGGTGTTCTCGTTCATGAGTTGCCGAAGCTTTCTTTACCTTGTTTTGATGGTCAGGCCAAATGTTGGTCCGAGTTTTGGTCAAAGTTCACCACATTGGTGGACGAAAGTCCTGCCCTCACTCTAAAGCAGAAATTGTTATATTTACTGACTCATCTTAAGGGTGAGGCTTATGAGAAGGTTGCCGCGCTTCCCATAGTTGACGATAGTTATCCGCTTGCACTGTCAACTCTTAAAAACCGTTATTATCACAATCCTCGTTTGGCCGCCCGGGTTTATTGTACCAATCTGCTTCAGTTACCAGCCGCTTCTATGCGATCAGCTGCGTCTATTAGAAAATTGGTGGACAGCTTCAATGCTAACTTTTCAGCGTTGTCAGCTCTAAACATTGCTGATATATATCAAGCAATATATGCGTCTTTTGTATTGTCTAGGCTGGATCTATCATTGCGTGAACGCTTTGAGGCGTCTGTTACGGACAAAGAGAATCTCCCTGCCCTAACAGAAATTATGACATTTTTAACCGCTATGGCGGAACAGAAAGAACAGGCATCTTTGGAATCGTCTTTACCTGCTCTTCCTAGCACTAGCCACCAGAAAACCCAGAAGGTTTCCTTTTCTAAGGCTACTCCTCTTGCTGTGTCTACGTTATCTGCGGAGGTTACGCAACGGGATGCATCTAGTTCACGTTGCCTTCATTGCGATTCCCGGACCCATGTGCTTCTCAAGTGTCCGGCGTGGCTGAGTAAGGACTTCAAAGTCTTAAAAATAAAAAATGTTGTCTTTCGTGCCTCCAACATAAACATTTGGGCTGGTGCAAAACGTGTGGCTCTAAGTACCGCCACACTTTACTTCATTTCAAAAATGCCCGTCCGTCTCTGTCTCGTTCACAGATTTCTGACACAGCTGAATTCAAGGTTTCGGGGTCATCGCTTGTTGACCAAGTTGATCTGTCTAGCACTACTCTGACCGTGTCTCTGCCCCATCCTGCAGGGGTTCTGTTAGCCACCTGTCTAGCAGTCTTGTCGTCTCCCAGTGGTGGTTATATTGTAGTTAGGGCCATCCTGGATAGCGCGTCCCATGCTTCTTTCATAACTGAAGCGTGTGCATCTCGCTTAAAGTGTGCTTGTTTTGACGCTTCAGTAAGTGTCAATGGGGTAGGTGATATTGCCACCAAAGCAAAAAAGGTGTGCCATCTGTCCTTGGAAACTTTAAAACGCGAGGTTGTGGCGTCTAACCATGCTTTTATAATTCTTTCTAAGATCTCGTCGGACTCAGCTAGGTTCCAGGTGTTGCCTGAAGTTAAGCAGGCTACAAAAGACCTTTTGGTAGCTGACCCTACCTTCGATGTAGCAGCCCCAATTGATGCGTTGTTTGGAGCCGATATTGTAGCGGCTATTCTTATGGGAGAGACTATTCCTTTGGGTGCAGGTTTGCCTGTTGCAGTTAGGACACGTTTTGGGTTTGTGATTATGGGTAGAGCCCCAATTTCACTTAATTGTGCATTGACTTGTGCTAGCAGTCTTACTGGCCTTCCTTTGGATCTGGTGTCTGCGCATCAGCTTCACTGTCATTTCCACCACTTTTATCCTTCAGTCACAACATTATCAACTGATACAACCAACCTACTTGAGCAAGTTCATCGGTTTTGGGAGGTCGAAGAGCCTCCAGCTTTGCCCCACCAGTTATCTGAAGAGTATCACTTTGCTTAAAAGTTTTATATGGAGTCAACAAGTCGGTTGCCGTCGGGTCGTTACCAGGTGCGCTTGCCGTTTTTCAAAAACTCTTCTCACACTTTGGGAAATTCCCTTAAGGGAGCTATGTCTCGGTTTTTCGCATTAGAAAAGAAATTTGCGTCTAACAATCAGTTTAAGAGCCAGTATGTGCAGTTTATAACTGATTATGTTGCTCAGGGGCATATGTCGCTGGTGTCTGACCCCAATTTTCCAAAATATTTCATCCCACATCATGGTATCTTTAAGGTTGGAGGCGATACTTAAAAAATAAGAGTGGTGTTTGACGCCAGCATGAAGACGTCCTCCGGGATTTCCTTAAATGGCGTGTTATGTGTCGGCCCTAAGTTGTAGACCTTACTGTCCGATGTTTTGACTTTGTTTCGGCGTTTTAGCCATGTCTTCACGTGCGACATAGAACAGATGTATCGCCAAATTGCCATGCATCCTGATGACTCGGCGTACCTATGTATTTTATGGCGTGAGGAGGTTACCGCCCCACTAAGGGTTTTCACTTTGCGTACCGTTACTTACGGGCTGGCTTGCGCCCCTTTTCAGGCGTTGCGAACCTTGCAGCGGCTGGCTAAGGATGAGGCAGTTAATTTTCCTGCGGGAGCGGCGGTACTTAGCCGTAATATTTTTGTTGATCATATTGCTGCTGGTGCTGACTCAAAACCAGAGCTTTGCAAATTACAACAGGAATTAATCCTGTTGTTATCATCAGGAGGTTTCAATTTGAAAAAATGGTGTACTAATCAACCTGACTGCCTGGCTGAATCAGCCGCTCAGAGTGATTCCGTCGTTTCTAAGGATATTCTAGGTTTGAGTTGGGACCATTCAACCGATTGCTTCTCATTTCCTCCTTTGGCCTGTTGCAGTAATGCTCAGGTACAATTCACCAAACGTGCCGTGTTATCCCAGATGGCACAATTATTTGACCCATGTGGTTGGCTTTCGCCAGTGATTTTCAGGGCTAGGGCCTTTTTCCAAAAACTCTGGGCTGAGGGCTTGGAATGGGATGCTCCTCTCAATGATGACTTAAATGATTATTGGAGTCAATTCCTGTCCTCTCTGAATCATCTTTCGGTAATCACTATTTCTCGGCCATTCGTCCCTAAAGGTGGGCGTATTGAAAAGGTTATATTACATGGTTTCTGTGATGCTTCCCAGTTGGGTTACGGGGCAGTCCTTTACCTGTCCATTTATACTGACTCTGGTCCTCCGGTGGTTTCGTTGGTGTCTTCTAAAACTAGAGTGGCACCTCTTAAAACTTTATCAATCCCACGTTTGGAGTTGTTGGGAGCTTATCTTTTAGCCAAAGTAGTTTGTCATTATGTTGGCTTATTCTCTTCATGTTTTCAAATGAGTCAAATTTTCTTATGGACAGATTCGACGATTGTTTTGGATTGGCTGAATATGCCTACTTTTAAATTAAAAACGTTTATTGCTAATCGGGTGGCTGCCATTACCGAGTGGACCAATACTAAGTCTTGGCGTCATGTTCATGGTGTTTCTAACCCCGCTGATTTGGCCTCTAGAGGTACTTCAATCACCAGCCTGCAGTCGTCGACATTGTGGTGATCAGGGCCAGATTGGCTAAAGCTTGATTCTGTGCACTGGCCCCCTATTAATTTCGACCGAATCACGACGTGCAAGATGTTGCCTTGGAGACCAAGGTCTCTTCGTTTCTTCCTCAGGAGCCCCGGGTGGAATTGTTCGATCACTTGTCCTCGTGGCCCTTAGTGGTGGGGGTAACCTCAGTTATCTTAAGGTGGGCTATGCCTTCGGGGGTTGAGCCTTCCACAGCCGTGGGTTGGAAGAGGTTAGCTGTTAACTATATTTTACGCTACATTCAGCTCAGCGTGTTTGGACAGGAGCTCGCGGCTGTTCGTTTAGGTAAGCGGCTCCCGGTCCGCATTCAGCGCCTGGTCCCGTTTATTGATGATTTTGGCCTCATTCGAGTACGCGGTCGCTTGACCAACTCTACGGTAGCTAGAAATCGTTTTCCGGTTTTACTGCCCAAGCATCACCATCTAGTCGGGTTGCTAATTCAGCACACCCATGTGTGGTTAGGTCATGCTGGTCCTTTGCAAGTTCAATTTCAGCTGGCTCAAAATTATTGGATTTTGTCCGCACGTCAGGTCATAAGAACCATAATTTGGAAATGTCTTCCTTGTTTCAGGGCGCGTCCTCGTCCCACCAATCCGTTAATTGGGGATCTGCCAATCCCTAGGGTTAATCCAGCACCTCCATTTTATTCTTCCGGCATGGATTGTGCTGGCCCTTTTTTGGTACGGGCTTACGCTGTTCGGAAGGCGCCTATAGTCAAAACTTACCTATGTATTTTCATCTGCTTAGCCACTAAACCAGTTCACTTTGAAGTAGCTATGGATCTTTCTACTTCACAGTTTATTGATGTGTTGAGGCGATTTATTAGTTGTCGTGGAGCTCCTCAAACACTGTATTCGGATTGTGGCAGGAATTTTGTGGGGTCGCGCTCTGAACTTAAACGGGAGCTAAAAAATGTTCTTTCTAATCCTGACATGTCAGCTCAGATAACAGCTTTTGCTGTCGATAACAATATTGATTTTAAATTTATCCCTCCGTCTGCCCCTCATCAGGGTGGCTTGTGGGAACGGGCTGTCCAGTCGGCTAAGTTTCATATGAAACGCATGATTGGGACCAGGTCGTTGACTGTAGCAGAATTTTCATCGTTATGTATTCGTATAGAAGCAATCTTAAATTCCCGTCATTTAACTGCCCTATCTTCAGATCCAAGTGATTGCCAGGCTCTAACGCCTGGTCACTTTCTGGTTGAATTTGACGATTTTGTGTTATTTGTAGAATAATTAGTGTATTTTGAATAAGGTGTAATTTACAGAGAAAGGAACGTGAGAAACGCATCAAGTAGAACGACTTAACCTATAATAACGGGTCAATAGCCAACTACAGCGCTCGCCTGTTGACAGCTGGTGAATACGGGAGAATAGAGAACTAACTTACGCTCTCCGCTCTTTTCTCTTTCCAATTTAGATAATACATACTGACTAGGGTTGGTGAAAAATATTGAATTATTCACTATAATAACTGGAATATAGCGTTTTTCTCTTGTAAAACACTTTATAACTATTTAATACAGATCTATTATCAAGAACCGAATAATATCAACCACATAATATATAATTTTCTTTATAAATAAATTAACATTGATTTGCATGAGATCTCATCTAAAGTAAAATATTACAACTGACGCATTCAACAGTGGAGCTTTTGGTCTTCATCTAATTAAATAAGTAACAACATTGTTATTTGTTACAAATTGACGCTCATAACGTGGGGCTGAAATAACGATAAACCCGCAACACTAGTTGAGCATTCACTGTTTCTTTACAAATTCGCGAACCCAACAGTGGGGCATAACATATTACAAATAACGTAATCTTTTAGATTACAATATATACTGCACAAAAATTCAGATTGCCCTTTGAATGAATGGAATTTAGGAATTTGGTGAATTACCAAAGAAAGATTAATTGATACCAAAGAATAATGAAAATAACATACTAAAGAAGAGAATCATGAGAAGATACCAATGAAGAACTGTAAACAGAATTATCCTAGAGAAATATATGAAGATTAAGTTGAGATGAATCAAGAAGAAAAGAATATAATTATGTATAAACCGCAACTGCGTGAAGTAATCCCAAGAATGTTTATTATTAGTCGGAAGATTGACTACATTTATTTTATAAGATGAATTGACTGAAGAATTATTCCAGCAATCATTTGTATTTTGAACAGAGATGATGTACCTCTGAATTTATTTGATGTTAGTACGGCCAGCAGAAAATGTATGCCACAGCGAGCCACTCTGGACTGCCCCAGCTAAATGTGTTAGGGAATTAGGGAATTAAATAGTCTAGGGAAGATGGTTACAAGGAGAAAATATAATATATGATTCATAAAAGAAAATGGAAGGATATGAGAAGAACAGAAGATTCAGTATGAAAGAAAGGACTACAATTGATAAATTCTTCATGAAATTAGTATAAGGATTCAGAATTAATCAATTCTTATAGGAAGGCATATGTAACGTAACAAAATTGTAGTTACATATAAATAATATCCAATACCTTCAATAAGAATCTACCACGTACATGTCTAAGCCAAAATGAGAAAAAACCTCTAAAGTATTAAAACCAATCATGTATCCATATACAAATAATGTCAAAGCAAGTCAACACAGGAGAAGGAAGAATTATAATTGAAAGCATCATCAATGTGATAAGAAGAGGAGAGTATAAAAACCAAACAAATACGTTAGCAACCAGGACCCAATAGATCATACAAGTGAGGGGACATATAAAATAAATGAAACAATTTATTATACAAGTGAGACAAAATATCATATATGTGACATATAATACAAGTGAGTGAAAATACCCTATAAGTGAAGAAACCTATATATAAGAAGAAGAAGAAATCCGAATACAAGAAGAGGAAAGGTGTATATAATTAAGGAGAAGAAAAATGTATAATAAACCATAAAGAATATTTAACGAGGACAAGACCATAACATTCCCAGTGTGAGGAATACACTATGACAAGGAAGATAATAAGGCATGTGTGAAGAATGCCCAAACAAGTGAATTATAATACCCCCAACAAGGAAGAACATGAAGAAGAAAAGCGACCAAGAGCCAAGTGTCGACAAACTAATAAGTAGCCACAAACAATAATAGTGAGTGTCTTATATAATTGCATCGATTAATATTAAAATAACACAACCCCAAGTAAACACCACAAACAATAAAAGTGCAATGTTTATGGAAGAGGAAGATAAGAAGTGTTAACAAAGATAAATAGTAAATCCCAAATAAACAACACAAAAATTTAGTGTATGATTTATGAAACAAGATTATGACAAAAAACAAACATAGAAAGACCACAAATGTACTGATATTAAAGAGAGAAATAATTGCTCAAATAACTGAAACTGAATATAAAATCCTTAATAAGATATATGTTTAAATATCAAAAGAATAGAGAGTAAAACATACATATAATGTAATAATTAATGTATTGAGAATAAGACAACCTGCTATAGAAAGACAAGGCAGTTTGCCCAAACCAAAATATAAACACATAATATGTACAACAATAACAAGTAAGAATTAAGTAATAATGTGTAAACCAATAGTATATAATGTGTATAAAATAGTGAGAATATTGTAATAAATAATAGTAATAACATATCATAGCAAAATTATAATAATTAAGCAAGATGATGAACAAATTAGGATGAGTATTGTTGTCAACTCAGTAAGAGACACATAACCTCAACTGAACAGAATCTGCAACACAGAACCACATTTAATAATTAGAAAAATGCAGAAAAAAGTAATTATTCAAATCAACAATCAAAATAGGATAAATGAGTACATAATGAACCCATTATGAATTGAGAAACACAATTATACAATCTATATTATTTAAACAAACAATAGCCAGATTAACAAAACACAAGATGACTATCAAAGTTACACAAAATACTCACTTAAACTTGATAAAGGAGAGGAAAATAGTTTGACAGTGGCAACTAGAATATTCAATACCTCTATGAGAACCTCTGACAAACATTAAATACATAAATTTATATGAAAACAATAATAAACAAACATACATGACCAATGAGACTAGATGTAAGTAGCAATCTTACTGAAATTTTATGAATGTAGAACACAACAAAAAGTATTATACACAATAGACAAACAATGTACAAGGTCTAGGTATAAATTAATGGATAAAAATACATCCATTAAGTACAAACAATGATAAAATATGTATATCAAAGTGACAGAATTATGACATGGTGTATTAAAGCCATCCAATATAAATAAATGAAGCACAATAAATGGAAACAAAGCTTCACTAAAGGTGTAAAAATATTTAAGGTACAACCTAAACACCTAAGAGATATATTATTATGAAATATGTATTAGAAATAGTGAGTACAAATGCAAGGACATGTAGGGCTTATACGCCTGAAAAGCATTTGACAAGAATTGTAAATATTTCAGTATTTAGAAATAATTATTAAGAGAAATGGACTCTAAACAATTAAAATAAGCATTAGAATTAGAATATATCATAATAAAGTGGAAAGGAATTAAATGTGATTAAGAACCACAAAAAGTGCATTATCGAAAAGTGATTTAGGTTAATTATGGACGGATTTATAGCTTGTGTAGACTCTAAATAAAGAGCCAAGCATCCGCAAGATGATAATACCATTAACTTCTTAATTTGAAATGTAATAAGAAAGATATAAACAATAGAAAGTTTTCCTTCAATTCCAAAAAGAATTGAAAATGTCATAGCATACTCTTGAACCCAAAGACCGATGCTAAGAAATAAAATTTATGACTTTATTAAGGCATATGGGGTCGAGATTACCAGATTATCAACCAATAGGAAGAGCTGATTTCAAGAGACGCCGACAGCAACTTCGAAGGAAAGCATTACTAGTTCTTTGACCATCAGAGTGAACGGGACGAGTATCTGTCGGGAGCAAATTTGAAAAATGTCCGCGCCCCCCAATATAAACGAGTGAATCTAACCTCACTAAAGGTCCATAACCCCTTACGTGTGCAGTGCGTCAAGTGATGTGTAATAACAATCCATCCATTGCCAGTGTATAATAAAGGCGATGATTGGGAAATTAAGGGAGTACTTATTATTAACAATATTTTAATAAAAACTAATGTTTACCAACAACAAAAGTTTTCACATTGGTACTACTTTAGTCAAGTACAGTCATACATGGCTAAACTAATTTATGAATGTTAATTAACCAGTATTTGAACAAAAGTTCTCGATCTTATTAATTTAAATAAGATATTATTAATTTTTTTAGAAGAAAATGACAAATGAATATAATATTATAATGAATATCGATGTAAACAATATCGAATATAGATGGTAACTTGATTATTATTAGTACGAAATCAGATCATTTATCAAATAATAACAGAGAACAATCATTACAGTTAATGAACAACATACTTACCACGAATAAATGTTATGTATAGTTTTAAGATTTTAATGCCATAAATTGAAATAGTTTATTAACTCACTTTGAGTAAAAGGCAATCTAACCTATATGTTACGAGAATTGTAACAATCATACTGAGTTGTGTTTAAACGCTATACACACTTGAATATACTCAGTTAAAATGAATTTATGAATCAATTATAATATATATCATTATTAGTAACCATCTAAGTAATATTATTCTGACACTCAGTATTTGCAATCGTGTCATACGCTCCACTGCTTAGCTGGTGAATTGACACCAGGTGGACTAAAATACGATAATTTCCAATATCGTAATTAAACTTGTTTTCTTGATTTTTAATTACTTTCTATAATGTATTATTGTTATATTTCAGCATTTTTGTACCCTGTATCATGTTAACTAAAAGAACACACGAATTTTGGTAATTGTAAACCAAACTAACCAAACTAGGTTAACAGCTATACGATATACAATAATCAGTAAGAATCTCAATAACTATTAAAATTGTTTTTTTTTATGACTATTAATTGTTTTAAAGGATGCTAATTTTTAAATTAACTTATTGTTAATAAAAATAATAATTTTCTTACCTTTGAATCAGTTTTTTTATTTCAAAGTAGGCAAAAGAAAAATTTATTTACAGAGCAATTATTTTCAAAGTGGCAGTACGACAAACGAGCGGCCAATATTTGAACTTCAAAGCAGTATCAAATATATAAAGTCATTTTATTTACTGTACATACAAATACACCTGCGACATATTATAGACTGTGTTGTGACATTTCAGTGTATTACAGGGCCTATTTTGGAAGACTGACAACAATCATCACTGGTAAGTGAAACGGTAAATCTACCAGTGCTTCAAGAGAATTTTAACACTCCTTTTAAACAATTGTTTTGAACAAACTTAATAATAATAAAAACACAAATCAAATCAGTCTCATCACAATAAAAGAATAGTTATAGACATTATATTCATTTATTAGAATACTCAAGGGATTAGAGGTTCCATTACTTAAATTCCATTACTGTATCACTTCTGACGCTTTATCAATTCATTTAACATATTTCTCTTCAAAGGTCATTGTTTGTTATAACTTGACACTTGACATATTTGTTATATTATCATAAGCTTTGTTGTAATTCATCAATACTATCTTGGATGTTGGTTTTGTTATTATACATCTTCTTATTTTCACACTTATTTTCATCACCATATAATTATGCAGTTAACTCTTAATTTCATCGTCACCTTGTGTTGTAGTTTTCTATTCTTCTTCATTTTCACCATAATTCATGTTTAACATTGATTATACAATAGTTTGTAACATTTTTATGTTGGTTAGTTTCTTTTAATTATTCTTTTAAGTAGTTGTTTCATTTATTATCATTATCTCTTTGTTTGTTGTTTAATCCTTATCTCTTTTCATTTATTATACACGTTATATTAGATGGATTGTTCATGATATTGTCTAGTCTTTGTCTGTTCCCGTAATCATTTTATTTTCACTCGTAGTTGGTCTAATATATTTCATTTAGGTTCACATAATTCTTCTTCTCTGGTTTGCTTCATTTGGTTATCTATAACATCCGTCCTTCTTCTTCACTGGTTGATGGTTACTTGGTTTAACCATGGTCAATTATCCTTGTCGCTCTGATTCCTCGGATTATTTTGGTGTCCAGATTGGTTTCTGTACTGGTGAAGTATCTACTTATCAAACGGCTCTTCCACTTGGCTGCTACGAAATCTTCCTTCAGGTCACGGTCTCCCGTTATGGTTAATTCCTGTTTAATTAACAGGTATTGTAGCTCTTCTAATATAAAATAGTCACTGGTATTTAATACTATTTCATTCACTTTGTCATCTGGATTTTTAACCAAATATTTTAATGATACATTACTTATTGAGAATATCCTTGATATTGTCTGATACATTTCAATGGTTGGTATATTTATTTTAAATATATCTTTATTTAAGTTTTTTGTCACTATTTTATTGTGATTTACTGTTGATATTTTTATTAAGTTCTAGCTAGAATTTTTAAACTTAATGATTTCTCTCTGTTCATTAATAGGGAGGTTAAACATGTTAACTAATCCACCTTTAATCATCTCCATTCCTTCTCGTGTATTTATTATTTTCTTTGGGAATATTTTCCCTATTTTCTTGGTCTTCTGAATCACCTGGTTCTTTACACTTTTTATGATGGCTTCTTTGTGCTGAATATTCTCTTCATTTCTGTGGTGTTTATTCTCAGATAACACTGCTTTTGAGTCTTCTTTACTCTCTGTTTGTTTACCATTATCTTCAGATTGTAGACTTAATTCTTCCATGGTTTCATCATTTTCTATTATCGCTTCTATCGATGGTTCACTCTTATTTTCTGTTGCCTTATTTAATTGTTCAATGTTAGGTGTTTCTTCCATTGCCGGTTTGCCATCATTTTTTATTTCTTCCCTCCATAGTTGAATTTTTTCGTTCATTTTTTTCTATCCGCTTACTGACATCGTCTATTTTCTTACCCACTTCTTCCTTTAAATCTGCTTTCAAGGTTTCCATGTTTTTATTCTTATGTTCTGTATTTTTAATTAAATCATCCTTTAAATTTTCCATGGATTTATTAGTGTGGTCTATCTTTTTTCCCAAATCTTCTTTTATTGCTCTTATTATTTCCATGAAGTTTGTGTCCACAGTTTGTGTGGGTTTTTCAGGTTGACTTTCTTCTGGTTGGTTTTCCAGGGTATCATCTGTTGTAATTTCCATTTCAGACGTTGGTTGATCTTCATGTACCTCCATGTTCACTCCGGTTCGCTTTCTCCTTGTTTGGACTGGTGTCTGGTATTGTATGTGTGAGGCATGGTCGTCTTACTGTAAATGCCAGGCTAAATTGTATGGAACATTTTGTATGTAAATAGTATGGAACATTTTGTGATGTTACAATATATATTACAACGGTACACATTCCTGTATTTAATGAAATTTTAATTGGTGCTGTGTTTATACTCATATAACATTTATATATAACATTACTAACAACATGTCTGTATAATTGGGGTTCAGGTGTAATTATAATAAGAGTAGTCCTTTTAGGAATCATAATATGTTTTCCTTTATTAATTCAAACAAACATAATAAAAATAATAATATAAAAATAATGATTAATTCGCCATACGATATTCATTATCTATGGTTTCAAAGTTTCTTCACTTGCCGTTTTCTCATCACAAAAATAGATTTTATAGCTTAGATATTATATTATCAATTCTAAGTAAAGCATTTCTTCGTTATATTATAATTTCTCAACTACTCAGTCTGAATGTGTGCTTTTTAAATTTGTTAATACATTCTTATTCTATACTTGACATACCTTTTACGGCTTTATAATCATTTTAACACAACTAATTGATTATTTCCAATTACTTTACTTCATGTACTTTCAATAAAAATATTTAAATGAATTAATTACTTGTTAAATATTCAAGCAAGGATTTAAACTATTCTTACATTGCCTGTTCATTCATTAAAGAAAAATAATTAAAGAATATTCTGATTACACATAAATTACATTCTCTTATCTCTATCTACATAGTTATTCTTTAATTTTATAAATGTTTTTTATTAAAATCTTTCAATGTCTTTATTCTTTGATAATTATAAATTGGTTTTTTGTCACCTTAAATTCTGCAGATTGTCCCATGTCCTCAAGTGATCCATCTCTTATCCTCCTCCTGGTCCTCTTGTCCTTCCTGGTCTCACTGCTCATTCTCCCGTCTCTCGTCCTTCATGGTACATCGGCTGCTGTAGATTGTAATGAGTTTTGCTCTGGATCGGTCACTGTTATGATAGAACCGTCTCTAGTGCTCTGTGTCTCGTTCCTCTGCTAGAAGTTCTCTCGCCATCTGTCTAGAGTTGATGTTCTTAGTTGTAGACTGCTCATAGACGTCCGACAATTTTATTGTTACGGTACTTTTTATTTATTGTTTTTCATTACTAATTGAAATCAAAACATTTCCCGTAATACTTTATAGTTACAATATAAAAGTCTTGTTGATGTTAGGCATAGCGTCTAACTTTGTCCAAAGTAATTAAAAATTCGCGTCTCAGACGGGCATAGCGTACCGCCACGACTGAAGAATGTTAGAAGAGAGAGTTTGGCTCTCCTAGGCTCGTATTTATATCCACCAAGAAAACCACACCTGTTGGCTCAGGAATAAGCATGTCAAAAACTGTCCATGGCTTGAGTGCCCCCACTCTCATCTCATTTCACATATTCACACTTTTTTGCCAATCGCACTGTTTAATGCGGATTTCAAGGTGATCTAATAATGTCTAATTTAATTACACACATGATATGTAATTATCACAATGATCGCATCATTAGTGTAATTATTATGCTTTAAAAATCGAACAAAATTCGCACTGATTGTCCGAATTACGTAGAATTCGCACTGCACATGTGTCTGATTTTTACACATTTTTAGAAGTTTTTCATTCTTTCTAACATTTATGGTTTGCTTAAAATTAAATATACTCTTAATTTAGCATTTACTTGGGGTGAGGTTGCAAGCTTTCAGGCTCAAACAGGCTTCACGCACACACCATATTTACTTGAGTACACGCTTACAGCAGTAATCGTGTGATATTTCTTGTTGATTCCTGTTTGAAAGCCAGCTTCCAATTTCACACCTGCTCGTCTATTACATATTATTAAAATTAAATTAAATATTTATTTATTTCATATATGCGCATTACAGCCTATGCTTGTATTGTCGCAATATATTGTAACAAGACATATGAACCCAATATTTAAGTAACCAAAATATTAACACAAGTTATAATAATTGAGTCAACAAGACACACCAAGTATTTAATCTAAAATGCCAAGAATGAAACTACATGAGCAGCTCATCAAGAAGAATAAACTCACAACACAGGAGTTAATAAAATGCAATCTATACAAATAAATAAAATTGAAGTGTCTGTTTGAAATGTCAAAATAACAGCTTTTTACTAAATGCATATGAAAGTATATAAGGTACTTATAACAAAAAAACAATTTAAAAAATTGTTGTCTGTCTGTCTATCTGTCTGTTTGTTCCGGCTAATCTCCGAAACGGCTGGACCGATTTTGACGGGCTTTCACTGGCAGATAGCTGATGTTATAAGGAGTAACTTAGGCTACTTTTATTTTGGAAAAAAAAAGAAACAAAAGAAAAGAAAAAAGTCGAGCAACACGTGCCCCACGCGCACGCCGCTGCCGTCGTCGGACCGAAAGGCACCTCTCACCGCTTCCCCCTCCAACTTCCTCCTCCGACTTAATATAACAAAGGTTGCCTGTCGCGCAGGCTCAGAACGCACAAGCAGGCTGTTGCAGATGGTTGTGTCTCAACGCGCACCTTAAAAAATTGTTTTCTAGCAGTGAGAAAACAATATTAAGTTTTAAGTTATATTGTTAAACGTAGCCACAACCTCCCAAAATCGTCTCCTTACTGTAATCTTATATATAAAAATGAATGTTTCTTTGTTTGTCCCGTATGCGTTCCTATACCATTCATCCGATTGCGATGAAACTTCGGTGAGTTGTTGTGCGCACGTCCGCGAAGGTTTCTGTATTTTTTCGATGGGGTCCTTTGGGGGGTTCTTTGGGGTCTTCCACATCTACTCCTAAACCACTGGACCGATTTCAACCAAACTTGGCACAAATATTTTACGCAACAGGAGAACCAACATAGGGTAGGTGTTTTTTCGATGGGGTCCTTTTGGGGGTTCTTTGGGGTTTTCCACATCGCCTCCTAAACCACTGGACCGATTTCAACCAAACTTGGCACAAATATTTTACGCAAAGGGAGAACCAACATAGGACAAGTGTTTTTTCGATACGATCCTTTGGGGTCCTTTGGGGTCTTCCACGTCTCCACCTAAACCATTGGACCGATTTCAACCAAACTTGGCACAAATATTTTACACAACGGGAGAACCAACGTAGACAGGTGTTTTTTTTTCGATACGATCCTCTGGGGGGTCCTTAGCAGTCTTAAAAAACTATTAGATCTGGCTACTATGGCAACCCAATAGAATAGATTCTGTTCTAAATATATTATCGCATTAAATTGAAGACCACGCGAACGAAGTTGTGGGCAACAGCTATTTATTATTAAGAAGCCTACTTTAATTGAACTTTGTTAATTAAACTAACATTTTCATTACGTACAATGTGAAACTCCGTAGCGAAGCACGGGTATTCTGCTAGTGGTAAATAACAATAACAATAACAATAACATATATGAAGAAAGAAGATACAGCAAACAGTGATTATACCACAGGAACCAATAACCCAATAGATTCAGTCAGTAAGGAACAAATGAAAACAAGGAAGAAACATACTACGAGAAAGACACATAACACTTGGCATAAAATATAGATTCCAAGAGCCAGTCAACTATAGATTAACATCTTACCCGTATAAATAATAACTGAAGAACTTACAGATTGAAAATATAGACAATAACTGACTAACTTAGATGTCCCATATACAACTAATAATATTGTAAATGAGTAGGACATCCTATATTAGACAAAGAGTGGAAGTAACAATAATGTTAACATAAAAGAAGCTGTAAATAAAAGCATAATGACATGTTATGCACAGCATCAATGTAATATAAGGGAGAATTAAAATTGTCTCATAATTATAATAATTGTTAGTCAAGTAATCAAAAAATCATGTAAGATAGAAAAAAGAACTAAATAATGAATTACCAGTTGTCATTAATAACATTATACTTGAAAAAACAAGGTAAAAAATATAAATTTGTATCAACTCAATACACCCATTGTTGCTACAAATAATAAAACCACATAACCTCGATACAGGTACTTTCCACCTAATTTTATATTTAATAGTAGGTAAAAGATATCTAAACTAAAATATTTTGTACCCCAAATCAAGTAGAAGTAATAAGGTTTCTACCAATACCAATATCAGATACCAAGAGTAATCTTTATATAAGAATTCAAGTAAAGAAAGTGAACAAAACCAGCCAAAATGAGATTCACTATGTGAAACATAGACAAAACCACATTGTAATGCTAAATAGGAATAACAGAAGGATACCTATGTCATAAGTAAGATATAAAATCACTATTATAATAGCATAAAAGAATTATAAGCAAGGACATAATGTGTAATAAGAATAAATAAGCACACCTGTCATATGACACCAGATGTAACTACTATTATCCAATGCTATACGCTAAGGGACAGACTAGTGTGTTAAAAACACAAGACTAACTATCAATATACTACTACTAGTAAACTATTCTAAACTAAATAATGGTTATCTTGTTGATCCATCCTCTTCGTTCACTTTATAAAATATTATTATATATATAAACTTTCACAATATGAACTTACTTTCTTTATCACTTCCCCAAACGTTTCGAGGTGATGTGCCTCTTCCTCAGTGGGACTAATTCTGAATGTCATTTAACAGAATAACGGTTATGGGTTTAGGTGTGTATGGTGGGGGTTGATGGTGGGAGGGAATTGGCGCTGAGGTTCAAATTGTGTGTTTGGATCAGTGTATCGAATAGTGTATGTGATCTATAATGTAATTGTTCATTTAGTATGTTGTTTGGTTGTAGTGAGTGATATCTGTATATTTAAAATTGTTCAGCTGTGTTTAGTTTTCTACTTTTAGGTAAGTAGTGTAATATTTCCATAAAACAACATGGAAATATTACACTACTTACCTAACAGTAGAAAACTAAACACAGCTGAATAATTTGAAATATACAGATATCATGCACTACAACCAAACAACATACTAAATGAACAATTACATTATAGATCACATACACTATTTGATACACTGATCCAAACACACAATTTGAACCTCAGCGCCAATTCCCTCCCACCATCAACCCCCACCATACACACCTAAACCCATAACCGTTATTCTGTTAAATGACATTCAGTATTTACTCCCACTGAGGAAGAGGCACATCACCTCGAAACGTTTGGGGAAGTGATAAAGAAAGTAAGTTCATATTAATAAATAATGGTCTGAAAAGACACTACATTCCAAAAAAGAGTTAAATTAAAGGTACACTTCATAGTGCCACATAGAGGTCACATTAATGACAAAAATACCAAGGAATAACAATATATTCCAACAAACAGTAGTTGTAACAACTCATTGTTTACAACTGGGGCAATACAGAAGTTACCCAGATACCTTTTATTGTAAATAATTTGTAAATACAGTACAATTAATAGACTCTTAGGCTAAATCAATGGTAGCATAAGAATTATATTTTGTCAATAAATATAAGTAACAAATAAGTGAGAAGTGTTGAAGGACTTGGAAGGCATGCTCACAAGGAGATATGATTGCCATTAAATAGTTTTAATTTAAGAATAAATACAATTAATAGTGAATAGTGTAATGTGATAATCTCAATCATTAACTCCCTTAATAATGAACAAAAGCACACCATGAGTGGACTCTAAATATAGAGCCAAGTGTTACCAATACAGTGATAAGCTTAGATTTTAAATCTATGCCATAATAAGAAAGTTATTACAATTATAAAATATTTGTGTCAAATCGAGCAAATGTTTATAATCTCAAACCCAGACTCCCCACGCTAAGAACAACAATTAAAATATTGTGCGGAGGGGGTACATGCATCAAATTAAAGATCATCAACCAATCAAATCCAAGAAATTACCCAATTTTACAACGATCACAGGACGGAACGGGAGATTGAGATGCCATTTTGAGACACTTTTTAATCAACTTTAGAGGAAAGCAGATGGCTACTCGACACCACAAGGAAACAGCTGTTTACATAATTTGTGCGCATCACCGTTGTCAACAAAGCAACATAACCTAAATTTGTGCCAACATAACTACACTAGCATTGAAGATGTTTTAAGTGTAACAGTGTGTTAATAAGGATTGCTAAGTGTATAATCCATAGCAATTCCAGGATGTAAAAAAGGGAGTACAGTGATTTTCTCAAAATTACTTAAGAATTTGAAAAGACGATAAATCGAACCACATTCTAATAATGTGTATAAATAAAGTATGTAGATTATGGTGCATTATTAATATTATTCAATCAACAGTACTAATGACAATCCTCAACTTAATTTAAATATTCTATTATTAAGAATTTTACAAGCAATTAATCATTTATTACGTATGAATACTAAGTGTGATATAACCACACCTGATTGAAGTTGTTGTTTAATAAACCTAGATCAGACTAACAAGCATTCATAAGTGATTGAGAATTGTCGACTGTCTGAAGCAATTAACGAAAGTTAATGAAAAATGCAAATACTATTTATGTTTTGTAATTTAGAGAGAGTCTACTACTATTACTATTTAAATATTTATGTCTATTATGAATAAGAAACTAAGGTTGTTAAGCTATATAAATACTTACAACTAAACAATTACCTTTTATAGAGTCAAATGATGATTCAGATGTTTCATTCAACAACACTGTTTCAAAATATTATTTTATTGTTCACATTTTAAATGTTTTATCAAGAGTTCTTTTAACGTTAACAAACATTCTTTAAATCATTTATTGTCGGTTGACTAATAATTTAGTTAACCTAAAATGTCCAAAGCAGGCATTGTTATAATTTTAAATATTAAATATTAAGAGATGATTGAGTTGTAATCATCCTCAAACTGCCTAATAATGGTAGAGTAAGAGTTCTAGTAAATAATTTGGTATTCTGTAAGCTAAAAGAACCCACATATGAATTAATTTATTTAACTAAAAAGCATTTTAATCACACACTGACATAGATCAGTTTTACCACCCTGAGACAATTTTTATGAAACAAACAACTAATGTTACTTAATTTTGAACTAAAATGGTTAATGATACTTTAGATCATTAAAAAAGAAGTGTTAAAAAGAATAAATTATCATTTTATACGAGGAAACGGAGTCAGTTAGTTCATTTCAGTAGACTAGGGTTTTAAGAATAGGTGAACGACTCTCATTGGATAGCACGACACGCAGCAGCGAATTTGAATACGGTAAGTCAATCTACAGATTAGATTGCTACATCGACCCTGCAAGATCGGCAAGACTCACTACAAGTAAGTGATCATTTCTTACCAAATATTTATGCTTTCAGCGAGGAATCTACGTCACCAATTCGCCTAGTTGACAGATGAATAACAAATTAAAATAAATTAACCGAAGTTTAAAAGACTTCGCTAACTAACTTCCAGTGCATTCATCGGATTTATTTACATTGGATTCAATGAACGATTGAATTGAATTGAATAAATCAATAAAAATAATGAACTAAAATTAAACTTCAATTAAAATTTAAAAACAATTGAACAGTTCATAACACACTGGATCCTGTTTACTTACAATATATTTTGTAATATAATAAGTAACTAGATGTAAGTATTATTCATGCTTATATACAAAATCAAAGGAACTCTGAGATATAGAGATCTTAGCATATAAATTGTCTATTGGTAAAAATCATGTTTAAATTAATTAATGATAACAATATGTTAAAAGGCATAGAGAACTGGTATTAATGACAGTTAATATAAATGTAATAAATGTGTTGGTTTGATTGATAAATGTGTCCTGTTTTAATTTATTAAAGATCAACCTTAGGGATTATACAACACTATTACTTAAATAGTTTTCATGAACACCAACAAATAAATTAAAGAATTAGTATTCATCACTTCTGAGTAAAAATTAATACATGAGTTTCATACTATTAATTTCACAACTACCAATAAGAGTTTAAAGTATGACACCCACAACTTGGGGCATAATAAATTATTGTTATAAATTGGCGCCCAACGTGGGCCATAATAAATTATTGTTATAAATTGGCGCCGCAACGCACGGCTTGATATACAAAGTAATATTTTATTGTTATTAAGCTAGGGCAGAGGACAGACAGTGTGATTATTAACCTGTTGAATTAAGTAGAGTAGAATAGTAATAAAAACTTAATCTCTAAGTGCCTGAATGATTACGCGTAGACGCGCAAAAATGGCTACGAGAGATACAAGTTCTGAGAGCCAGGAGCAGGAATTCGACATAAATAATCAGTTGGGTATGGAAGGGTTGGAAAATAATATGATGGAAAGTGATGTAAATGTAACCGCCAGCGAAGGGAATAACCTGAGTAGGGCGTGGGGACAGGAAACGGAACTGCGCGAGATGAACTTCAATATGTGATAGAATTTATAAAACAACAGAATTAAGAACAAAGAAAACATAATGAAGAAATGAATGAAGAACAAAGAAAACACAATGAAGAAATGAATGAAAAACAAAGAAAACAGAATGAAGTAATGAATGAAAAACAAAGAAAACATAAGGAAGAAATGAATGAAAAACAAAGAAAACATAATGAAGAAATGCACAGGCAAAGCCTTAAAGAACACCAAAAACAATTAGAAAAGACCAAAGAAAGAATCACAAAAAGATAGAAGAAAGGATAGAAATAATAAAAGAGAATCTACAAGGTCAGATCAACAAAGTAAATGTAGATCTGCAAGAGCAATCAAAAAAGTGGGAAGAAATACTTGGAGAGGTACAAAAGAAGAATGAGAACGGTATCAAAGAAATAAACAAAGAAATTAAGAAACAAGCCAAGGAGAATAAGGAAATGCGAGAGAAGGACCGCAGAGTGTGGCAGGATGCAATTATTAATACTCAAAATCAGAACAAGCAGCAAGTAGAGGAAATCGAACAGCAGGTAAGGAACCCGAAGGAAGCTCAACAAGACACAGAAGAGAAGTTGTACAGTGTATCTGTAGAAAAAGGTAGGAGACTTGACGAATGACAAACACCCTCACAACTGTTCGAGAAAACCAACAAAGGGTACAGCATAGATTAGAAGAGATTGAGCAGAGACCAGCCGTCGCCATGAATGGGACCAATGTTAGTAAGGAAATAACGTTTGACGGTGAAGACAGTTTTCCGATGGAGTTTCTTAAAGAACTGAAAGAATTACAAGAAACATATTACCCAGCAGAAAACACAAGATGGCTAAGCAGGCATCTGACAGGCGAAGTGGCAATCTGGTGGCGCATTGTAAGGGGGACAGGTAATCCCCCCCAATACATTTCAATACATTTAAAGAATTTGAAGAAATATTTATGGAGAAATACTGGGGGGCTACTCAGCAGGAGCGCATTCGTGATCAGCTGGAATATGGAAGATTTAATCCTAACGGGTCTCTCAGCATGATACAATATATGGAACGATTTGTACTCCAATGCAGACAACTAATACCAATTCTATCAGATCGGCACCTAATAAAAAAATTAGCACGCCACTATAATAGAGAAATTCAAATAGCAGTGGTAACGAGAGGTATAACCACTATTAATAGCTTTGAAGTATTACTGCGCGAGTATATGGGAATAAATACAAGAGTAAATAATGAATCGCAGAAAGCGGGTGAACAAAGCATTATGAAATTTAAAAATGAGCAACAACAGCCTCGAGAGAACAATGGGATCAACAAGCCCAGACAGGGGTGGTGAGAAAAGTTTTCACCAAAGCCATGAGGAGAAAGTGACAGACAAGCAATAAATTATTTAGTTGTCGAACGTCAAACAGCTGGCAGTAAAGAGGGTGAATGATCCACTACTTCACGAGAAAGTGGCCCGTGACGGCTACTTACAAGGTCGATGCACCCAGCTGATTGTAAACAAACAAACGAATTTAAAGAGTCCGACACATTCGTAGATACAATTTTCCCGGATATAAGAAATGAATTGATGGAGGAGGGTGGACAAAACATTAAGAAAGAAAGTCTTAAAAGTCCAGAATTAGTAATTAAAATAAATAATATAAATGTAAATGCCTTGATTGACACCGGAAGTGCGATTAATGCTTTATCCGAAAAGTGGTATATTAATAACCAAATTAAGCTTGGTAAGCATGAGATCCTGAGCGTAAATAGCACTACTGTAATTAGTGCTGTAGGAAATAAGTCGAGGCATATTAGAAAACAAATATTTTGTGAAGTTAGCATTAATAATAGTTTAAGTTTTGATTGTGTTTTCTTAATAATACCAGGTCTTGTACGAGTGTGCATACTCAGAATGAATTTTCTCAAGCAAACAGGAAGGATAATTAACATACCAAAGAATAAGATCCAATTACAAACAGTTAAAAACAATAGGAGATGAAAGTTCTTGTGAGATACCACTAATGGCGATACAAGAAGACGTTAGTAGCATAGAGGAAGGAATAAATAGTAAGATCGACAAAATAGAGGGTGTGGACTTAACAATGAGGAGCCAGCTAGAGCAACTGTTATATCAATACAGAGAAGTGTTTGATGAGTGACCAGGCCTCGTCAAGGGATACGAACATCACTTACAGGTAACCGATAACACGCCATATCTGCAAAAAGGATGGCCCGTGCCCCCATGCCCATTAAGTACCAGAAGGCCATACAGGCTGAGATTAGGAGAATGCTTGAATATGGGATAATAGAATGAGCCCAAAGCCCCTATATCAACCCTCTGGTAACTGTGATAAAAAGGGACGGAAGAGTGCACTTGTGTCTGGACGCCCGGAAGGTAAATAGTGTGACAATACCAGATTATGAAGGGCCACCTCCAATAAATGAGATATTGGCAAGGTGTAATAATATAAAAGTTATGTCTACAATAGACTTGACCAATAGTTTTTGTCAGGTACCCCTAAAGGAACAGTGTCGTGACTATACGGGCTTCCTACATGACGGTAAATGCTACCGTTTCAAGATTACACCATTTGGCCTAAGTACAACCCTCGCAAGCTTAGCACATGGGCTAGACTAAGTACTTACAGACGAAGTAAAGAAGAACACCATCATTTACGTAGACAACATTCTATGTTTTTCTAATAATGAACAGGAACATGTTGTACACTTAGAAAATCTACTAAAAAACCTAAAAAATGCTAACATGACAATTAATTTGGATAAATCGCAGTTTTTCTGTAAAGAGATTCAGTATCTTGGTTACTGTTTATCAACAAACGCGATTAAGGCAAAACTGGATAAAGTAGCCACTATCCTAAATTTTCCAACACCTAGAAACCCCAAACAGTTAAAAAGTTTCTTAGGGCTTACAAACTTTTACAATAAATTTACCGACAAGCAGTGGCGAAGAGTCAGGGGAGACAGTAACTCACCAAATAATTTGTTCATAAAGTAATTAACTTTTATTTATGAATTAAGTTGCGTAAGATACTCAGAAAGGGTATAAAACTAATTTAAAAAGTTAAGTATTACGCGACATGATGCGACCACGTGATCCTTGGAACCTTGCTGTGCAATGCAACTGTACCCGGAGTATCAGGGTAGACGTTACTTGGAATGTCTTTGCAACAAGGCTGGAGGTGAGGAGGGCTTTGGTGGACAACAACGGGAAGGGACCTGCACGCGCAGCATAATCATATGTTCAGTACATCACGTCAAAAGACACGTCTCCCCTGACTGAATAGTACAGAATTTTCGCCTGGCTGCCTGTGTTTGTTTCATTATGCACATGTAGTGAATATTTGTTTTTGTTGAGTTTACAAATTATTTTTAATTTTGTATATAGTGTTATAGACTAAGAAGTGTGTGATCATTTACGTACTAATTATTTATTATTAAACGTATATAAGTGTCGTCCTTTAAGTGTTTTAAGCATGCTGTTTAATTGATTTAATGCAGCAAAATGAATACAGTTAGTACCACTTCTGTCTCAGAAGTATTTGATATGAACTCTGACAACTTTGATTCACTAGGATTTTTGTTAAAATACGAAATCAGTACGTTACCATTAGAGCAAAAGGTATTGCTAAAGTCAAAAATATCTCGGCCGCCTTTAGATTTGTCGCAGAAGGATGGAAAAATTGTCAGAAAATTTCAGAAAGTTTGGTAGAGTAAATATAGATGGCTCTCTGGTTGTAAGCGAAGCAAAACTCTGCACTGTTATTATTGTTTGATATTTAATGGAGAGGAACCATGGAGCAATGTTGGAGTAGGCACTATAAAAAATTTTGAATCTAAAGCCGCTAAACATGCTGGCAGCAAAACTCATAAAAAATTCTGAGATGTTTAACATGCTAGGACGTAACAGCATAGAACATTGCATATCCGAATTAGCTAGAATTCAAACAGTGCAGCACAATGAAAATGTGGCTCAAAATCGAAGGATAGTAGGCTGTTTGATAGATGTTGTTTGTTATTTAGGGAGGCAAGAGGTAAGAGTTAGCTTTTACGGGCCATAAGGAAAATGAGCAGTCTCTTAATAAGGGCAATTATTTAGAAACTACCCAATTATTTGGAAATTTACTGGCAATGGAAGAGTCTTTCATGAAGGAACATATAGAAACCAACACTGTATTTAAAGGCACATCTGAAATTCAGAATGATTTAATCGAGTTTGTTTCCATCGCTATTAATGAAACAATTCGTGATGAAATAAACAAGGTTGATTTTGTTAACGTTCAAGCTGATGAAATAACCGACGTATCTGTTCAAGCACAACTGAGTATAATTGTGCGATATGTTCGTGGTTTGAAAACTGAGGAATGGTTTTAGGCTTTTTTTATGTTTCTTCTAACAAAAGCGCAGAAGGGTTGGCTAATAAAATCATTTCAGTTTTGAAAGAATATAACATTGAAAATAAATTAGTAAGCCAAACATATGACGGTGCTTCTGTGATGGCTGGTCATCACGGTGGAGTACAAACCCTTGTTCGTCAACAGTGTCCACAGGCAATATTTGTGCATTGCTATGCTCACCAACTTAATTTGGTCTTGTTACACAGTGCAAGAAATATTAAAGTTAAATTGTTTATTTATAATTTAACGGCATTTCATAGTTTCTTCCGTAGATCTGCTCCTAGATCTGATTTACTCCAAGAACAAGGGTTTAAACTTCCTCACCCAACATCAACCCTTTGAAATTACCACTCGCGGGCAGTTTCAACAATCAAAGAACATTACAAAGAACACAACGCAACACAAACATGCGGCATTCAACCATATGCTCCATAGACTAACAAAAATACCATTAAATAAACGGGATTATAATGAAGAACTCAACACAATCAAATATATAGCAATAAAAAATGGTTACAACCCTAATTTAATAAACAAACTACACAGACACATCATAAACAAAAACAACAAAACAATAAATACCAACAACACACAACAAAAGAAATACATCACACTCACATACCATAACTCCAACACACACAAAATCGCCAACACATTCAGGAAACACAAGTACAAAATAGCATACATAACAAACAATACCATCAAAAAACACATCAATGACACAAACACGGACATAGACAAATACAAAAAAACAGGTGTTTACAAATTAAACTGTAATAATTGTAATAGTTTCTATATAGGCCAGACGGGAAGATCTTTTTCTTCACGTGGCTCTGAACACCTAAAAGCTCTATCCAGCAACAACATACATTCCGCATTTGCCACACACATACACACAAAAAACCACAGCTACACACACATAGATACTAATCTTGAGATATTACATTACTTACCTAAAAGTCAAAAACTTAACACAGCAAAACAATATGAAATATACAAACACTACACAACACAACCAAACAACATACTTAACGACCAATTACACTATAAATCACACACACTCTTTGACACAAGTATACATAAAACAAACAATAATTCGGATCCCCGCGCCAATTCCCTTCCACCACACCCCCCACACAACCTACCAACTAAAAAAACCGTTACCAGTTACTGACAGTCTGTCTCACACCGCTGACGACGGCACACATCACGCCGAAATGCATACGGGAGGAAACAAAGTAAGTTCACAAGTGAAAGTTTAATAACCAATATTAATTACAAAGAACTATATTGTGTGGGTTCTCACATTATCGAGTGTTATGATTGGGATCCTGAGTCTGTGAGTGTTGCAATTGGTCTCCTAAATATTTTAAAATCAAGATCTTTCATGTTTTACTTGTGCATACGAGTATATGATCGAATTTTTGTATTTACTTAACATCTGTTTAATGTGTCCAGGTAAAATCTAGCAGTGATGTAAATCTCTGCACTAATGAAATTAGGACAGTGAAAGAAAATATCGCAGCACTGCGTTCAAATAAAGTGCTGCAAAACTGTATGGACGAATGTAGGCGCATGAATGCTGACCATAATAATGTATTGCTGGAATCTGTAAGTGAAGTGCATAAACGCATTGCTTATGAAATTCTTTATTCTGTAACAGTGCAACTAGACACCCGATTCGGCGAATTTGAAAATATCTTTTTTGTAGAACTTCTAAATGAGAAAAAGTTGAATTTCGGAGGAATTTTCCTCAACTCCGGTTTGACAAGCTGAAATGTTGTTCCCAAAATTCTTTGACTGGGTAACATCGTGCAATTAATTATTGAACATCTACAACAATGATGATAAAATGCTTCCGTGTGTTAAACTGCTAGAATATATTGTGGAGAATCAACTCGATAGTGTGTATGAACGAACATTAAAGTTATTGAAATTAGTACTGAGTATTCCAGTTACATCGGCATCGACTAAGCGTTTAATGAGTGAGTACACTGAAGAGGATCAAAACGTACCTTCGTAATGCCATAAAAAATAAAAGATTATCACAATTGGCTACTTTGTCCATTGAAAAAGAATTGACATCTATGTGCACAAAGGACCCAACTTTCAAGGAAAGGGTAATAAATATTTTTAGAAACTTCAAGATGCGGCGTGTGGAACTCATTTTCAAGAAAATATGAACAATTGTGTAATGCCTATAGTATCCGGATTTGTCATCATTCAAAAAATGTGAGTAAAATTTATATTTTTGAACAATATTTTCTAATTAAGATTCATAAACGACACTAATAACAATAACATAGTTTTTTCTTTATATTTAGTCCTAATTATACGTATAATGAAATGAGAGTCTCTTAGGTATTATCTGATAAACGTAGAGGTATCTCTATTTACCATAGTTTTACTGGTTCATTAAAAATGTTGACAATCTTAGTAGGAGGGTGCTGTTGACTGGTACTTTTATGTCTACCCAAATTATTTTGTCACGCTTCACCACTGCCGACAAGTATGCCAAATATACTCAACCGCTACTTAAACTCTTACAAGAGGGTAATAAATTCCAATGGAACTCTGTGATGGCAGAGCAATTCCAATGGGTAAAAGAGTTATTTATAAATACCGTAATACTTAAGTTCCCCATACAAGCAAAACGGTTCTACCTGCAGTGTGATGCCAGCAATTACGCATATGGCGGACAGCTATACCAGATTGACGATAATGGGGAGATCGCCGTCATTGCGTACACTAGCAGAACGTTCAAAAACGCTGAAAAAAATTATTTTGCAACAGAACGGGAACTACTCTCGATTGTGCAGTGTCTGCAGAAATTCAGGATATACATATTAGGCCAACCGCTCACAATAATAACCGATATAACGTTTATTCAAAAATGTCATCTAAATAATACCTGGATCACAAGATGGATCCAAGAATACAATTTTGAGATTTTGCATTGCAAGGGGAAAGAAAACATAGTTGCAGATATCCTAAGCTGATACCCAGAAGATCACAAATGTATCGGAACAACCGAAGATAAATATGAATATTATGTTAATGGAGTAGAAGTAAAATTGAATAAGAACATTGCCATCAAATTACGGAATATAAATCAGATACAACTAACAAATGGTAAGATAAAAAAGATTATAAGAAAGATTCAGGAGGAAGATGATAACCAAATGAATCAACATTACAAATTAATAAGTAATAAATTGTATCGCAAATGGAAAAACCAATGGAAATTATATATTCCCAAGGAATTTAAAATCGTGCTAATCCAAGAGATTCATCAGATGTACGGACACCCTGGGACAAAGAAGACACTACAGTTGATAAAAGAGTACTTCACTATGGACGCCATGTGCTGGACAATAAGCCAAGTAGTAAAATGCTGTGATGTTTGTCAGAGGTGCAAAGACAGCAGGAACAAACTTATCAATGGAGAAACTCGTCCGATATTACTGTCACGCAAAGGTGAATTAATTAGTATGGATTATTACGGACCACTTCCTGTATCTAGTGGTGGAGTAAAGTATTTATTAGTTATGGTAGATAATTTCACTAAATACGTGGAGTTATAAGCACTACGAAGAGTGACTACTAATGTGACACTCAAACGGTTGCAACAGTACATAACTAGTCACGAAAAACCAGATAGTATACTGACGGATAATGGTACGCAGTTTATGTCACGAAAATGGACGCAAGGTCTTGAACGATTAAATATCAAACCAAAGTACACTGCAATAAGGAATCCGTGTACTAATATAGCCGAACGGTGGAATAGGCAATTAGGGAACCTGTTTAGAATCTTTGTTCGAGAAAAACACACCAAATGGGCTACTTCTATCAAAATTATAAAAGCGTGTCTCAATGAAACCTATCAGGATACCATCAAGGTAACACCATATGAGGCACAATTTGGAACAAGACCGACTAGAGATTGGGAAAATACATAGAGCCCACAGTGATCAAAACCGAAAAGGTAAACGCAAGCAAAATACAGATGCATATTAAAGAAAGAAGAGAAAGGCAAGCCGGTTGAATCAATAAATCCAACAAAATCACTAAATTTGAAGTTGGAGATAAGGTGCTAATACGGACACACAAACTCTCAGATGCAGCACAAAATATAATTTCAAAATTTTGTGCTTTATATAAAGGTCCATATGTTATCATGCGTAGAATTGGAAGCGCCACGTACCAGCTAGAAGAATGCATGAACAGCAACGTAATACGTGGGGTTTTCAATACCAGACAACTAAAAATATATCATTCAGACAACTTAACAGATGACTGAGAGAGAAAAAAAAATGATTTGTAGAAACAAATTTTGTAAAAGTACAACACTAAGTTAGCAATTAGTGAAATATAAAAGGTTATAAATGAATTATGTGCCATGTATTATAATAAAGGTAACTAATTATAGGATGTTAAGATAAAATTTTGGGTAACAAATGTCTTAGTGATGAAATGTTATATAATAAAACTGTAATTTTGGTAGTAAAATCTTCTTTAAACAAATTTTTTTTAGTCAAACAGTTGTCAATTATTTGTTAATGTAAAATTATAGTTTGTACTAAAGTGTCCAATTTTGTTTGTTTTATAACACTTATGATGTTTACTATTATAAAACATTAAAATTATATTTCATCATAAAACTTTTAGGTGTTAGATTATACTAAATTATTTTTTTAAGAATTAACACATAAATAAAGAAAACAAGAGAGTACATTAATAGCATTTTAAATAGAATGGTGTATAAATAAGTGTAGTAAATGCATTAGTTTATTGTAAAAGAGGGAGTTAATTATTTAAATTTAAA
This sequence comes from Magicicada septendecula, assembly GCA_034769895.1. Classification (NCBI taxonomy): domain Eukaryota; kingdom Metazoa; phylum Arthropoda; class Insecta; order Hemiptera; family Cicadidae; genus Magicicada; species Magicicada septendecula. Next base: position 201,377 of record JAWRYS010000712.1, on the reverse strand, counting down.
CATTAAATTGTAGCTTCATAAAATGTAGATTTGTTTATGTTTAATACTCTTAAATTGATATCTATTCACAATAAAAAAGGAAATATATGTCAGTTTAATACTAATTTGTTATGTAGTCCTTGACATAAAAACCAAATGCACTAAGTGAGTACATGTGAATAGATAATCTAATTTTCAGGGTTACTAATTATTACAATTATGACTATTATTATTATACTTAAATGTAACATTTAGTTAATTTTCTGCATAATATACTGTGTATAATTTGAAGATAATGATAACAACATGTAGGAATAAAATCATGTATAATCCTAGATAAAAGTAGATTTAAGATTTTATGAATGAAGGTTATTATAGAAATTATATGAAAAATGTAACAAAGCAAATGGATTCATGGTTAAAATATGAAAGCGAGAAAATAGGTTACTGTTCAGGGGAACCCTAATAATGGTCGTTTACACCATTCAGTAGGTCACCCAGTTAAATGTCACACCTACTACACTATGTTCGTTGAACGTAGAGCCTTTAATAAAAAATCTCGAGATATAATTTTAAGCACAATTTATAGGGCGTAAATTTGGGATCCGTTGGATCCAAAGAGATCATCGCAATGGACCCAAATTGGGGACAAATATAATGCTAAGAAAAAAAAAATTGGAATTTTTTTCAAAATCAACAAAAACTTCCAATTTTGGTTAAAAACAATACAGAACAAAATTTTTTATTTAAACAACACAATAAATATTTTTGGTAATGTAAGAAACAACTGTCTGAGCAAGTTGATTTTTGTTGATTTTTATTGACTTTATTTACACCATTTTTCTCAGAATTAAATTCTTTACAAGTTTTGTTTATAACTTTTATGCATTTATTAATCATTTAACAAAGTTATTGTACTTCTAACCTAAAAAAACGTGTTTTTAGGCAAAGATTTTTCTGTTTTACGTCAGATATCGTGAAAGTTATGGGAGATACAGTTCTGCGACCTGTTTTATTCAATTTTTCAGGTCAAAAAACATAAGAAAAAACAGAATTCGCCACTTAATTTACCTTCCCAAAATTTCAGAAAGTCTTCATTTAGCCGGGGGAACCGAAACCCGGGCGAAATATTTCGCTAGCCGTAACTCGCTTACAAAGCGTTTCCGGACATATGTTTATATGAACTTTTTTTCTTCTTTTACACTATAGAACCATTTCTCAAATTATTTCCCTCTCATCCCGGGACACCCTGTATATTTGAGATCTATTTAAAATAATTCTAATTGGAAAAACATTATTTATACCAGGAATGATAAAGCAGGAGTTAGTTAATATGAAATTATTTCTATAAAAATATTTACTTTCCTTTGACAATAATTTTTTGTAACTAGTATAATAGTACTAGTAGTAAATAAGGTAGGTAAAAACAAACAAATTGGAAATACGTCAATTGTATGAATATTGCGAGGTGGGGAAGTATAATTTAATTTGCCAGATCTCTTAAAAAGAATACCTGAAGTTCAATTAAGCACACATGTGTACATCCGGTCTACTGAGAAAAACTAATTTGATTTTCCTTGTTGATTCCGTTAGACTAATTGAATTAGAATATTCGTTTTCTTCAATTATTCAAATATAAAAAATACCAAATACAAAACGGTGTTTAATTTAATTGAATTATTGAACAAATACAATTATGTTTAAAGAAGGTAATTGGTCATTTTTCAGAATTAAAGTTCAACTTAAATTAAATTATAACAAATTAGACAAGCAGTTGTAAAACCAAGAAATGAAACGATTTTACTCTCTCTGTCTCATTTGGATATTTAGAGTCTTTCAAAGAAGTTGTTTATGCAATTAGTATAATTAGTAAAAACTTCAAATTTCTCAGTTGAAATGAATGACCTGTACACGGCATATTTATAATAGTAGACGACCGAAATATTCCACTTCTTTTTAGTGCATTTCAATTCTAATTATTAATTGTGTACAACATGGAAGCTTCAAAATTTGAAGCTTTCAGATCCAGAGATATTTATGAATTGATAACATAAATAAGTAAACAACGTAAAAGTAAGTCTTTAAACGTATATATTTATTTAACAAGAAATAGTGTTAAAAAGCACAACATATTATAAACTGTGATTCGCATAAATAATATCACTGATAAAGAACATAGTCACTCGTTTGTGAAAAGCTACTATCCGACTGTGCAGGCGAATTCAAAGTCTGTGATTCAGTAGATAATGATGAGCATGTTGGTGATGGAGACAGATAGTTTTGTTGGTCTATGGGCTTATTTGGTTGAATTTGTAGGTATGGAAATCCGGAATGAGGGGTTTGTTGAAGCGGTACATGTGGATGAATGCTGGAAGTCAGATATTGTGATACTGGAGGAACTTGGGGAGGGGGTGCTTGATGATAACTGGAAGGAGAAAATTGTGTGGGGTGATGAAAAGGGTACGGCATAGGTGGCCCACCATAAGATGGCAACAGTTGGTTATCTGGGGCTTGCGCCGCTGCAATAAGCGACATTATGTCCGATCGCAATTTCAGTTTCCTTTCAGCAGGAACTTTGTGAATTTCAGATAAAAGGGAAAGAAGGAAGTGCCTGTCTTTATCTTTTGATTTTTCTGTAGAATCTGATTGCGCGGCAATTTTTTTTAAGCACTGTAATGAGTTCATCGTCTTTATTTTTACCTCTCTTTCTTAATTTGTTTTTTGGCTTTTCAAATTCTGATGGATTCTCACACCTGTCAGGATCAACTTCTGTGCCTGTGTCTACTGAGTCATGACTATTGTCGTCATCTTCTTCCATACTGCTTGTTGTTTTATTTGACAGGGTTTCCAAGAAGCGCAATTGATCGAAATATATGTATCGTGTAACGATAATCGCCGTATGCCTCTTTTAAAGCCACACGTTGTTGACGCCAATTTGTAACGATAATACTCTGTCGTATTCTGTAAAAATGAGTGTTTTTATCGTGTGTTAGCTTCACACGTGGTAGTCGTTACTTTATTTTTATTTACTTACTTTTTCTTTTTGTTACGCTGACGAAGTCCGTCGCGATCTCACGAATTACCAGTACAATATCTCGCGAGTGTAAACCTTACCTGTCTTTTAATGAGTATTTTTCATTCCCGGGTGGCGTCAAATTGTTTAGGAAAACAATTAAAAAATAGTTCTAGACGGTGTTGACTGATTCAAATTACCCTCGCAATTGGCGGGCGTATGAATCTCTCTAGTAGTTCGCTGTGCTGCCGACATCTAACACTGACAGACAATTTTGCTCATTGCTAGAGTACACAAACTTTATAATGCAATTTACAATGAAATAAAGGACGGTTATTACTACTCAGTACTAGTTTATTAACGTGAAATTATTAGTTATTCAATTAAATACAAAATTATATACTGTTATTAAACAAAGTTGCTCCGGAATTTAATAGACTATTTTTCTCAGGTTGACTAAAGTTGATTTAAAACGATACTAACTCGATATGGCTGTTGCCGAAGTTTATTTTCTACAGTTCGTTTAATCTGAGTTCTTTTGGTTATGAAAAAATATTAATAAGATGATAATAAAGTACACTACCTTACATCAATGGTACTTATATACTATTAGAGTTAATGATAATTCGTTTTTGAAGTGTTATAAAGTGTGCGTTGAGAATTCGTAAATTGTATACAGGTTATTTTCTGTTTACATACAAGTTTAGTTTTATTTTCAATTAATCCTTGAAAGAAATACAGTTATCAGTTCGGAGTGAGAGTTATCTGTGTTGTGAGAAAAAGTTAATTAGAATTTATTCCATAAATTCGGGTATTTCAGATATACTTAACAAATCTGTTGAATTCGGGTGAAAAGTCATTCAGTTTTTTAGTTAGGTTGGTCCATATAATCATCAATCTTCCTTCATTTAAAATTTGGAGTACGTCTGGCTTCTTTTTCAATCAATTGGAAGTTTTAATTATTTTCAATTGTTATTAATCTGGGTAATTGGCTCTCCTGGTTTGATTAGGTCTTCATCAGACTTCTTGCATCTTCATATTATTAACTTTTGACTTAATTTTTATTATTTTAAGTTAAAATTGAGTCGACTATGGATTGGCTTCTGTATGTCTTGAGCGTCAATAATGAACTAATTCTTTTTAACGGAATTATCATAAATAACGTTCCATTGTTATGGCAACTGTCTGTACTCTCATTGGCTGATCATATTTATTTCTATTGCTATAATATTTGAATTTTAATTCAAAATGAATAAATATCTTCTGATTGCTATTATTCTCCTGTCTTCTTATCTATGTATTAGATATTATCACAACTGTTTATATTTTCTTTCAAAGATCATTTTGACATCCCACAAAGCTGGGTTTGTTTATGTATTAAAGTTTTGACAAAAAGCTAATATTATATTATTACATATTTTCCTTTTTTTATGTTTTTAATCTAACTTTGACATCTTAATATGTTTCACTAATTGTACTTCATTAGTTACTGGCCCTGAATTTTCTAATACAATAGTTAATTTCTTACAATTTGTTTATTTTGGATTTATTCAGTTAGGCATTTTATAAGCCTAAGTAGTAATTGGCTATATCTTCTTATTTTACACAAATTAAAGATTATTTTGCATTTACATATGTTTTTCTTGGTGTCACTTATGACTTGTTTACCTTTTGAATTAATTTGGGCTGTTTTATAATAATTGTATGTTCTTATTACTTTACAAAATCATGGCCTGTCTATTATTCTCTAATTTCTTTTCCTGTCTTTACTCTGAAGATTATTATTATGTTTGTAAGAATTTATCTCCTTACTTATCTATATTGTCATTTTCTATAACTTGTTTATCATTTAATATTACTTATAAAACATAACACAAACATTAGGTTTATGGTCTGTTTACTTTTTTCAGCCATATTCCTTCTTATAAACTTAATTGAACAAATAACTATCTTGGTGAATAACATTATAACACAATTTATTTTATCTTGCTAATTATCCCTTTGAATATTTTGATTAACATAGGGTGTTTTACTTATTTTGCACGTATATTATTTAGTACATTTTGCTTTTAACTTTTACTATATATATTTTTTTTCTACTTAAACATTGTAACAATAACATTTTTAATCATTTTGGGATTTTTACCCTGAATACCACTGTATTCCTAAACTACTGTCATTTATAATTATAACAATATTCTGGCTATTCTTATTGTTTGGTATTTATCATCCTTAAACTATAGTGTTTATCACTGGTTTTGGTGTTTTTACCTACATGTTGTGTTTTCTATTTATTTTGGATTACACTGGCACTTTGCACTTTTTCACTGTACTTTAATGTTACTAGTGGTTATTCCTTAATATTGATTTCTCTTACTCACTTAATCACGTTCACTTCCTACCTATCTCTCATTTCTGGGTTTTTATTGTTTTATTCACAACTATTAGTTGTTATGTTAACAAATTTCATGTTCTGATTCACTTATCATTATAGAGTTATTCATAACATTTAATATCTATTTCTCTGGTTAGTGTACTTTAATTGATATTACTTTATTTTATTTTAATATTTATCATTTACATTTATTATTTGTTTGTGCCTTTTTCATCACCATTTGAGTTTAATATTTCTCATTTTATTTTCTTTATTATTTGTTTGGGTCTTATCCATATACCTTCTCATTTTCTTTTCTTTTATTGGGTCAATCACTTGGGTTGGGTTATAGTCATTTGTCTCGTCATAGTCATTTTAGTTTCTTTAGTTTAATATAGTTGATTCATTATAGCTTTTCCCTGGTATTGGGGTGGCTTTTTGTGTTGTAACATAATGCCTCTCCATCAAAATTGATCATTTTGGTAAAACACTAGCATAGTTTTTTATGAAATTATCTGTTAAATATAATTTTTTCCTTTTCTTCTTGTTTATTTACTCTTTCTTGTTTCTCTTCTTACTTGTTCCACTCCTTTTTATTTAGTTATCTTTTAGATCTGATTTTACTTATTTCCATTAGTGCGTTCTCCCTGTTATATAATTTCCCTAACTTTTAGTAGCTGGTTTCTTCCATTACTACTTTTTTTCCTGAGATCAGAGGAACATCATCTCTGCTCAGTTAATTGATTGCCGGACCTATTCTCAGTCAATCTTTAATACCTTTTTGTCATCTTGTGACTTTCATTAATAATAATATTTTGGTCTTCATCAGACTTCTTGCATCTTCATATTATTAACTTTTGACTTAATTTTTATTATTTTAAGTTAAAATTGAGTCGACTATGATTTGGCTCCTGTATGTCTTGAGCGTCAATAATGAACTAATTTTATTATATATACACCACCAAAATCAGTAAAATTCCATTCTCAAATCAACGAATAAGGCCTTTTCGAAATATTAAAATTTCATCCTCAGTTCGTATACTGTAATGTTCTTGTTAAGATGTTATTCTGTAAATGTTTTTGGTGATGTGATTTTGGTGGTGTGTATATAATAATATTATAACAAGTCAGTGGCATAATGTTTGGCAAAAAAATAATGAACTAATTCTTTTTAACGGAATTATCGTAAATAACGTTCCATTGTTATGGCAACTGTCTGTACTCTCATTGGCTGATCATATTTATTTCTATTGTTATAATATTTGAATTTTAATTCAAAATGAATAAATATTTTCGGATTGCTATTATTCTCCTGTCTTCTTATCTATGTATTAGATATTATCACAACTGTTTATATTTTCTTTCAAAGATCATTTTGACATCCCACAAAGCTGGGTTTGTTTATGTATTAAAGTTTTGACAAAAAGCTAATATTATATTATTACATATTTTCCTTTTTTTATGTTTTTAATCTAACTTTGACATCTTAATATGTTTCACTAATTGTACTTCATTAGTTACTTGCCCTGAATTTTCTAATACAATAGTTCATTTCTTACAATTTGTTTATTTTGGATTTATACAGTTAGGCATTTTATAAGACTAAGTAGTAATTGGTTATATCTTCTTATTTTACACAAATTAAAGATTATTTTGCATTTACATATGTTTTGCTTGGTGTCACTTATGACTTGTTTACCTTTTGAATTAATTTGGGCTGTTTTATAATAATTGTATGTTCTTATTACTTTACAAAATCATGGCCTGTCTATTATTCTCTAATTTCTTTTCCTGTCTTTACTCTGAAGATTATTATTATGTTTGTAAGAATTTATCTCCTTACTTATCTATATTGCCATTTTCTATAACTTGTTTATCATTTAATATTACTTATAAAACATAACACAAACATTAGGTTTATGGTCTGTTTACTTTTTTCAGCCATATTCCTTCTTATAAACTTAATTGAACAAATAACTATCTTGGTGAATAACATTATAACACCATTTATTTTATCTTGCTAATTATCCCTTTGAACATTTTGATTAACATAGGGTGTTTTACTTATTTTGCACTTATATTATTTAGTACATTTTGCTTTTAACTTTTACTATTGTAGAATGACAGATAATCCGCTAAAAATTAATTCCATTAAGATCATAAAAATATTTAAATTACAAATAACTCCAAGCATTTCAAACGAAAATAATTTAAACTTCAAAGGAAAACGCCACTATAAAAGAAAAAAGGAATTAAATAATAAAAATGCAACACTAAAACTCAAGAAAATAAATTAAAAGAAACTCATATAAAAAATCAGGAGATTACCCAGGAAGTTTAGGAGCAGGTGATAAAGAAGATACCCCGAACCCAAGAAGGAAAAGGAAGTTTAGGAGCAGATAATAAAGAAGATACCCCGAACCAACCAACGGACAAAATAAAACCAAGTACCTTGGAAAACCCAAGAAGGAAGAAGAGAAGAAAAGAAGATATAGGATGGAAGAACTACAAGAAATACCCATTAATAAACCTATTATTAATGACAATGAACCCCAAACCAAATGTTAATACCACCAAAGAGAGTATAACACCCCAAAACCTCATAAAATTGTAAATTAATTATAGACAAAAGTATTTAGTAATGTGATAAGAAGTGCACCAACTAAAGTTATTATATAGTAAAATAAACAAATCTTCACAGTCCATTATGACTAAAGGTTTGGTCTGAGAATATAGTAAAACTCAAATATAAGTCAGAACCAACAGTGTATGTGTACCAGTGTAAGTGATTTTAAATATAATAAACTTCAAGTTAATGTGTAACTATTACTTAAACAAGGTGCTATTAAATAACTTTTATATTTTATATAATTACAGAATTAACAGGTGATGAAATATTGAAGTGAAAAATATTTCTAATGTTTCATAAAAGAGGTCACTTTTTATCTAAAAACATTCATAGAAATGCAAAGGATAAAGAGAGTATGTGGGGGAATAATTACACAAACAGGGGATTAATTTAAAATACAATATAAACAGAAAAGACTGTGATTGACTTAAGTTTAATAAAAATTAAAAAATTTTAAATGGCTAATTATGTTTAGAGCCTATGAACTCCACTTTTCAAAGAGTTCTAATAGAATAAGATTTATATTTAGTGTAAGAATGTTTAGTTACATAACAGTGTGCATACAGCTTAAAATGTTTATGTATGAATGCTGTACCAGTTGAAAAAATATTTATTATGTATGTTAAAAATAGTTCAAACTAACATGTCTAACTTTGGAGACTGCTAGTTAATGTTAAATATTATTTTTTGTATTAGTAGCATGAATAATATGCTACAGGTATCAATAGTTATGTAAGCAATTTTATTTAATGTTATGTTAACTTTAAAAAGTCAGAGGAGGTGTAGAAATAACTTTATTTGAAAAAATGTAAGATATTATGTAAGATACTAAAAGATCTAGGCCAAATAATGAATTCCCAAAAATTAATATAATTGAGTAAATAAGTCTGATGAACCATGTAAACTAATAAGATTTATGTAAGGTGGATCGATCACCAACTACTATAACTGATCCTATACTTTAAAAGAGTAATATAAAATATTGTATAAAATTATTAAAAATTTTCAAAATGTAATAACTAACTATTTCAGAGGAGGAATAGTAAATTCATGAATTATAACTAAAAGCCAGATAAATTGACAAATTTATAAGAAATTAAGGAAAGGTAGGAATTTATATCAATCTAGAAGTTATTATAATCATATTTATAACACCAAACATGGCTATTATTTTGGACAAGAACAGGAAGCAGATTTTTGGGCCTATATTTCCAAAAAGACAGAAATATGGCAATTTTAACAAAAATCTTTATAAATATGGACTATGACATATCAAATTAAACAGAATGAGGTAAATAAACCAAATATGTTGTTAATAGTTCACGAAAGCAATCTATAAACTAAAGATATTCTTTATATAATGTATTTTATATTCACATGAATAGGAAGTGAAATATATTTAAACAATACTTTTTTCATATTAACTTGGCAAGATATTTCCTGAGACGAAGGAAGGAAAACAGTTCTTAATTAACATTCAACGCGAACGGTTGATATTCGATCGCGTTAAGAATCTATAACGTACCGAGTAATGGCGTATGAGGTTAGGCATTGAGAAACGAGAGTTAACTAATTTATTACCTTAAACATAAAATCAGTGTACTACACCAACACAAAAAGTGAAAACAAACAATACCTATCAAAATATAAGTGAATTCAAACAATAAAACTATACCACATTGATAATTCACTCCACAACGAACTTTAACATTTTTCAACATATACGCTATACAATTGAACACACCTATCACCAGACAATTAACGCCAGTGAACACAGAACACTTCTTCAGGACACCTTTAACCACATCATAGACAATATACGATATTACGGAGACAATAAAACGGTAGTGAAGGCGTTTTTATTAACCGAATTTATAACCGTCGTTTCTGAATTTTCTTCAACTACGAGACGTGCCGCCATTGTGAGTTCCCGTCATGCAAAGTGTTTGCCAGCTGAGCTTCATCACCGACGGCATTGGTCTGAATTATTAAATATTATAAACATTATATATTATTATCCATTTGTCATTTACTAATTATTAAGAATTATTTGTACATGTTATACTTTCTATGCTTGCTCCCTTCTCTGACTATATAATTATAATCGCTAAAAGAGCCATTCTAACATTTATATAAATATCCGTATGGAGAACCATACATGACTTCCATATTCTAAGATTTATTTCTAAAATCATTTTCGAAATGAAATATTACCATAGAAACTACTTAATATCACTATAATATTGACGACTCGGAACACAAAGTTTTTTTATAAGTAAAAACGTAAAGTTTTACCTTACAGCCTAAACCGGCTTTCACCTATAGAAGGCTTCATCAGAGGCTGTCGTTAGTAGCGCTGCTCGTCTTGTTGTTGGCGACGAGAAAGTGTTTCGAAAGATTGAAGCTGTGTGTGTGTGGTGAGATGTGTTCGAATAATGCGTGCGATTTGAATTGTGTCTGTTCGTTTAGGATGTCGTTTTTATTTGTTTTTGTGTGTTTGTATATTTCTAATTGTTCTAGAGTGTCTAGTTTTCGGCCTTTTGTGTGTACGTGTAGTATGTTCATGTTATTGTCGATGTTTTTATATGTGTGGTTTGCTTCAATGAGGTGGTTTGCGAAGGTAGATTCTGTAGTGGTGTGGAGTGCTTTTGTGTGTTCAATGTATCTCTGTTTGAAGCTACGTCCTGTCTGGCCTATGTAGAATTTACTGCAATTTGAACAATTTAGTTTATATACACCGGGTAGATCGAATTTGTTTTGTGCTTTGGGCATGCGTTTTGATAGTGTGTGTTCTGTTTTGTTAGTAGTTTTGTAAGCGATTCTGTATCCTGCTTTTTTGAATTTGTGGGCAATTTTTTTGCGAAGCAATAAAAAATTAAAATTAAAATTTTTTTTTACCTTCGCAAACCACCTCATTGAAGCAAACCACACATATAAAAACATCGACAATAACATGAACATACTACACGTACACACAAAAGGCCGAAAACTAGACACTCTAGAACAATTAGAAATATACAAACACACAAAGACAAATAAAAACGACATCCTAAACGAACAGACACAATTCAAATCGCACGCATTATTCGAACACATCTCACCACACACACACAGCTTCAATCTTTCGAAACACTTTCTCGTCGCCAACAACAAGACGAGCAGCGCTACTAACGACAGCCTCTGATGAAGCCTTCTATAGGTGAGAGCCGGTTTAGGCTGTAAGGTAAAACTTTACGTTTTTACTTATAAAAAATCTTTGTGTTCCGAGTCGTCAATATTATAGTGATATTTAGTTAAGTAACGGACACGTCATGGACAACGAAATCCAAGAAAGAAACTACTTCTTTCTACTTACTGCTTCAGCCTTAACCACAGTACTGTGGTCACTAACGTATACCACCTCACGTTATCGCACTCGATTTTCACTGATGATGGAAGTCAATGGCATTGCCGAAACGTCTGGTTTTGTAGAAAACATTGGACTACGGCCAAATATCCCGGGAAGGAATTTTAACAAAAACTACTTCTTTGTTGCCAATAACGTTGTACACATATATATAAAAAATATGCATAAAATTAATGGCTTGTATAAGTTAATGATTGATCTCCATTAAGTAGTGCTCAAGTTTCGAAAGTTTTAATATTATGATGTCCGTAATTAAAACATCAGAGCAGGTTTAGTGTGTATGAGGGTTCACCGTGGACAAAAATGTTCAACATTTCCTATTGAGCGTTGCTTAGAATAAATCTGCGAATCTACAGTGTACGTTTCACAGAACAAACACGCGGAAAAGAAGGAGCGCTCCGAAATCACTCATGGACCCTCAGCATCTTGCAGAGGGTTCATTCCCTAAAGACGAAAAGTCTGTCTATGAATCGTTCCTCTGTAAACACGAGCAGTTACACTGCCCAGCGATCCAAAGGAAGCAAATCGCTATCCACGCTGGACACTTTTTCGGCTTGCATGCGTTATGTTGGTATGGGTTCGGCACTTTCCATTTAAAAACCGTGCAAATGTAAGAAAATAAACATGAATGAGGCCAGAAATAACGCGAATTTTGTGTGTGTGTGTGTGTGTGTGTGTGTGTGTGTGTGTGTGTGTGTGTGTGTGTGTGTGTGTGTGTGTGTGTGTGTGTGTGTGTGTGTGTTTTCCCTGCTTTTTTATTGCGGTAGTGATAATAATAAAATGGAAACGTAAACAGTACATAACTGAGATATGCTTGCCTGCCACGCACGATATATTTTCTCTTATACATGACTAGCAGAATACCCGTGCTTCGCTACGGAGTTTCACGTTGTACGTAATGAAAATGTTAGTTTAATTAGTAAAGTTTAATTAAAGTAGGCTTCTTAAAAATAAGTAGCTGTTGCCCACAACTTCGTTCGCGTGGTCTTCAATTTAATGCAATAATATATTTAGAACAGAATCTATTCTATTGGGTTGCCATAGTAACCAGATCTAATAGTTTTTTAAGACCGCAAAGGACCCCCCAGAGGATCGTATCGAAAAAAACACCTGTCCTATGTTGGTTCTCCCGTTGCGTAAAATATTTGTGCCAAGTTTGGTTGAAATCGGTCCAATGGTTTAGGTGGAGACGTGGAAGACCCGAAAGGATCGTACCGAAAAAAAACACTTGTCCTCCTATGTTGGTTCTCCCTTTACGTAAAATATTTGCCAAGTTTGGTTGAAATCGGTCCAGTGGTTTAGGAGGCGATGTGGAAGACCCCAAAGAACCCCCAAAAGGACCCCATCGAAAAAACACCTATCCTATGTTGGTTCTCCCGTTGCGTAAAATATTTGTGCCAAGTTTGGTTGAAATCGGTACAGTGGTTTAGGAGGAGATGAGGAAGAAACCTTCGCGGACGTGCGCACAACAACTCACCGAAGTTTCATCGCAATCGGATGAATGGTATAGGAACGCATACGGGACAAACAAAGAAACATTCATTTTTATATATAAGATGTAAACTATACCACTTATTTGACATAAACCGTGATAGCTAAGCTAATGTACAACATATATGTATTAATTATACACATAAATGTTCCTCGATAGACACTCTATCTATTGGCGAAAACTTGAATAAAATCCGTTCAGTACTTCCTGAGATTAGCGATTTCAAACACAGAGAGCAAACGGACCGACTTTACTTTATACTATGTACAGATTTACATTAAAATGAAAAAATTATAATTTTATTGCCTGGCAACAAAATTATTTTATTTTTAACAATTACCATTGTTTGAAAAAGTTTAAATGAATTTTCAAGTACTTTACTCTTGTTAAAACGTAAAAGGTTGCAGGTAAACTACCCCTTCCCCTTAACCGATCTTCACCAAAATCAAAAGGCCTTGAGTCCTCTACAATTCAGTGAAGTGTGCAAAAAATTATTTGATTCTGTTTGAATTTGCGGCAGTTATCGTTGCCATAGAAAATACGCTTGATAAAAAACGTTGCAGGTAAACTACCCCTTCCCCTCAACCGATCTTCACCAAAAACAATAGGTCTTGAGTACTCTACAAATCACGGCTGTGTGCAAAAAATTATTTGATTCTGTTTGAATTTGCGGCTGTTATCGTTTGCCATAGAAAATACCCTTGATAAAAAAACGCTGCAGGTAAACTACCCCTTTCCCTTAACCGATCTTCACCAAAAACAATAGGTCTTGAGAACTCTGCAATTTAGGGCTGTATGCAAATAATCTTTTGATTCTGTTTGAATTTGCGGCTGTTATCGTTTGCCATAGGAAATACCCTTGTTAAAACATAAAACGTTACAGGTAAACTACCCCTTTCCCTTAACCGATCTTCACCAAAAACAATAGGTCTTGAGAACTCTACAATTCAGGGCTGTATGCGACACATTATTTGATTCTGTTTGAATTTGCGGCTGTTATCGTTTGCCAAAAAAAATTTCCCTTGATAAAAAAAACCGTTGCAGGTAAACTACCCCTTTGCCTCAACCGATCTTCACCAAAAACAATAGGTCGTGAGTACTCTACAAATCAGGGCTGTATGCAACAAATTATTTGATTCTGTTTGAATTTGCGGCAGTTATCGTTTGCCATAGAAAAAAAATCTACACAGACAGATAGACACACAGACAGACACACACACAGATACTTTTCGGAAAACGACTTTTTTTCATGTTTTGAGTGTCGTACAATCAGAATCTGCAATAATCTCGAACACAATTTTTTTTTGCCATCACCATACTTCCATTTCCTTAAGGAATATGGAAGTAATATAACCTGTAATTGTAAAATCGACCAAGCCCTGTGAAAGAGTCGAACATTTGAACAATATCGATTTTAAATCGATCTTTCAGAAATATTATAAATAAATTAAATTAATTCAACTATCTGGATTTGAAATTATTTCACATATTAAAATAAGAGTTTGAGTTAACTACAGGACTTACTGGGAGACGACAAATATTAAAATATCGGTATGGAGAACCATACATGACTTCCATATTCTAAGATTTATATTTAAAATCATTTTCGAAATGAAATATTACCATAGAAACTACTTCTTTCTACTTACTGCTTCAGCCTTAACCACAGTACTGTGGTCACTAACGTATACCACCTCACGTTATCGCACTCGATTTTCACTGATGATGGAAGTCGATGGCATTGCCGAAATGTCTGGTTTTGTAGAAAACATTGGACTACGGCCAAATATCCCGGGAAGGAATTTTAACAAAAACTACTTCTTTGTTGCCGATAACGTTGTACACATATATATCAGTGGCGAAGTTACATGGAGGCAATTGAGGCAATGCCTACCCTAACAAATTCTGTAGAATAAAAATTATAAATACGTATGAACTACATAACGTAAAGATTATACATTGTTACTGTGACTGTCAAATTTATTAAACCGAAACGTGCTTTATTGAGCGACCGCTAGATGGTGACAGGTGAGATTCGGCATAGTTCGTTTAAATCGAATGAGGCAACCTGAACTTGCCTCAGCGTTTTTTGTATACATCGTATGTAAGCAATGTAGTGGTGTGATAGGGAAGTGTAGGGAGGGGGGATTGTCCCGCGCTGTACACATAGAGCGTTGAGGCATGCCTCACTTCTGTGGTCCAAACAGTTAAGTTAAAGCGCCTGTGTTGTTACTAAGTGTTTATTTTATGCGGTTATTAAAAGTGTCACTGTTATTCCGCTGAACTAACAGATGATCAAGATTGTTATTTGAATTATTTGTAACATTAAACATATATATAGAAAATAACCAAGTTTAAAAATTTGAAGTTCAATCAGTTGTATTATTGTGTATGACTAATACAAGGATTGTTCAATAGACACACGTATAGAGCTGTAAAGCATTTTTTATTCAACGATTTTAAAAGAAGTCTCCAATAACATTAAGAAATGAGTTCCACTGTTGCGCTAACCTGTAGATTCCCTGCTAGTAAAATTCTTACGGCTGTTTGTGGAACCATTCGGTTACAGCAAACTCTACCTCAGCGTCCGATTTGACCCACCGTCCTTTTAGTGATTCCTTAAAAAAAATTTAAGATAAGATTTTTGCCTACCCATTCATTAACTACTAGCTTCGCCAGTAAGCAAATTGATGTCCATTTTTTCGGCTTGCACGCGTTATGTTGGTGTGGGTTTCGGCACTTTCCATTTAAAAAGCGTGCAAACGTAAGAAAATAAACATGAGTGAGGCCAGAAATAACGTGAATTGTGTGTTTGTGTCTTACCTGCCTTTTTATTGCCGTATTAAATGAAAAATATTATATTACATTAAAATTAAAAAATTTTAATTTTATTGCCTGGCAACAAAATTATTTTATTTTTAACAATTACCATTGTTTCAAAAAGGTTAAATAAATTTGCAAGTACTTTACTCTTGTTAAAACGTAAAAGGTTGCAGGTAAACTACCCCTTCCCCTTAACCGATCTTCACCAAAATCGAAAGTCCTTGAGACCTCTACAATTCAGGGATGTATGCAAAAAATTATTTGATTCTGTTTGAATTTGCGGCTGTTATCGTTTGCCATAGAAAATACGCTTGATAAAAAAACGGTGCAGGTAAACTACCCCTTCCCCTTAACCGATCTTCACCAAAAACAATAGGTCTTGAGTACTCTACAAATCAGGGCTGTATGCAAAACATTATTTGATTCTGTTTGAATTTGCGGCTGTTATCGTTTGCCATAGGAAATACCCTTGTTAAAACATAAAACGTTACAGGTAAACTACCCCTTTCCCTTAACCGATCTTCACCAAAAACAATAGGTCTTGAGAAATCTACAATTTAGGGCTGTATGCAAATAATCGTTTGATTCTGTTTGAATTTGCGGCTGTTATCGTTTGCCATCGGAAATACCCTTGTTAAAACATAAAACGTTACAGGTAAACTACCCCTTTCCCTTAACCGATCTTCACCAAAAACAATAGGTCTTGAAAACTCTACAATTCAGGGCTGTATACGAAACATTATTTAAGTCTGTTTGAATTTGCGGCTGTTATCGTTTGCCAAAAAAAAAATTTCCCTTGATAAAAAAAACCGTTGCAGGTAAACTACCCCTTCCCCTCAACCGATCTTCACCAAAAACAATAGGTCGCGAGTACTCTACAAATTAGGGCTGTATGCAAAAAATTATTTGATTCTGTTTGAATTTGCGGCAGTTATCGTTTGCCATAGAAAATACGCTTGATAAAAAACGTTGCAGGTAAACTACCCCTTCCCCTCAACCGATCTTCACCAAAAACAAAAGGTCTTGAGTACTCTACAAATCAGGGCTGTATGCAGAAAATTATTTTATTCTGTTTGAATTTGCGGCTGTTATCGTTTGCCATAGAAAATACCCTTGTTAAAAAAACGTTGTAGGTAAACTACCCCTTTCCCTTAACCGATCTTCACCAAAAACAATAGGTCTTGAGAACTCTACAATTTAGGGCTGTATGCAAATAATCTTTTGATTCTGTTTGAATTTGCGGCCGTTATCGTTTGCCATAGGAAATACCCTTGTTAAAACATAAAACGTTACTAGTAAACTACCCCTTTCCCTTAACCGATCTTCACCAAAAACAATAGGTCTCGAGTACTCTACAATTTAGGGCTGTATGCAAATAATCTTTTGATTCTGTTTGAATTTGCGGCTGTTATCGTTTGCCATAGGAAATACCCTTGTTAAAACATAAAACGTTACAAGTAAACTACCCCTTTCCCTTAACCGATCTTCACCAAAAACAAAAGGTCTTGAGAACTCTACAATTAAGGGCTGTATACGAAACATTATTTGATTATGTTTGAATTTGCGGCTGTTATCGTTTGCCAAAAAAAAAAATTTCCCTTGATAAAAAAAAACCGTTGCAGGTAAACTACCCCTTTCCTTCAACCGATCTTCACCAAAAACAATAGGTCGCGAGTCCTCTACACATCAGGGCTGTATGCAAAAAATTGTTTGATTCTGTTTGAATTTGCGGCAGTTATCGTTTGCCATAGAAAAAAAATCTACAGACACACAGATAGACACACAGACACATAGACACACAGACACACACACAGACACTTTTCGGAAAACGACTTTTTTTCATGTTTTGAGTGTAGTAGAATCAGAATCTGCAATAATCTCGAACACGATTTTTTTTGCCATCACCATACTTCCATTCCTTAAGGAAATATGGAAGTAAATTAAGGAAATATGGAAGTAAAAAGTGATATATTGGAGCAGAGCAGAAAATCGCAAATCGATTATTGTGGGAAGACAATCTGATTAACTCCAGATTCATTTAAGGTCAACCAGAAGTGCATATATTAACAAAATCATCATACCGAAAATTTTAACAAAAACTCAGAACAAGAATTATTTATAAATTATTAGACATATAAACAAACATAAAATTTTTTTTTGAAACAATTTTTTTTTAAATAAATTAAAATTTTTTTTTGTACAATACACAGATATCTTTATTTGTAATCATATACTGGTCTGGTTACAAATTGGCGCTCACAACAGTGAGTCTTAACGAGGAACAAAGGTTTAACGAACAAGTTTACTTTAATTTGTACTTGATCGAGCAAAGGTATAGTTGAACCCTATTATCCCAAATTATTTGTACTTGTTACACTATATATATTTTTTTTCTACTTAAACATTGTAACAATAACATTTTTAATCATTTTGGGATTTTTACCCTGAATACCACTGTATTCCTAAACTACTGTCATTTATAATTATAATAACAATATTCTGGTTATTCTTATTGTTTGGTATTTATCACCCTTAAACTATAGTGTTTATCACTGGTTTTGGTGTTTTTACCTACATGTTGTGTTTTCTATTTATTTTGGATTACACTGGCACTTTGCACTTTTTCACTGTACTTTAATGTTACTAGTGGTTATTCCCTAATATTGATTTCTCTTACTCACTTAATCACGTTCACTTCCTACCTATCTCTCACTTCTGGGTTTTTTATTGTTTTATTCACAACTATTAGTTGTTATGTTAACAAATTTCATGTTCTGATTCACTTATCATTATAGAGTTATTCATAACATTTAATATCTATTTCTCTGGTTAGTGTACTTTAATTGATATTACTTTATTTTATTTTAATATTTATCATTTACATTTATTATTTGTTTGTGCCTTTTTCATCACCATTTGAGTTTAATATTTCTCATTTTATTTTCTTTATTATTTGTTTGGGTCTTATCCATATACCTTCTCATTTTCTTTTCTTTTATTGGGTCAATCACTTGGGTTGGGTTATAGTCATTTGTCTCGTCACAGTCATTTTAGTTTCTTTAGTTTAATATAGTTGATTCATTATAGCTTTTTCCCTGGTATTGGGGTGGCTTTTTGTGTTGTAATATAATGCCTCTCCATCAAAATTGATCATTTTGGTAAAACACTAGCATAGTTATTAATGAAATTATCAGTTATATATAATTTTTTCCTTTTCTTCTTGTTTATTTACTCTTTCTTGTTTCTCTTCTTACTTGTTCCACTCCTTTTTATTTAGTTATCTTTTAGATCTGTTTTTACTTATTTCCATTAGTGCGTTCTCCCTGTTATATAATTTCTCTAACTTTTAGTAGCTGGTTTCTTCCATTACTACTTTTTTCCTGAGATCAGAGGAACATCATCTCTGCTCAGTTAATTGATTGCTGGACCTATTCTGAGTCAATCTTTAATACCTTTTTGTCATCTTGTGACTTTCATTAATAATAATATTTTGGGGATTGTCCACTTCATGATTCCTTAGATAATTTTAACTTTTGCCTACTCTTTCTTCCTTCCGCTGTACCTTTGCTATATTCTGTTATATACTCACACAGTTGATTTTTTTTATTTATTTAGTTGTTAATTTCATTATTTCTAACTTTAAATTAGTTTGTTTTTCTTTTCTTCTTGTGATCAATTTTATTTTAGACATTTTTTTCTTTTCTTTTCCTTTGTTGATTACCATTATTTTGTTTTAGCCACTTGCTGTATATTTGCTTTTTCTTGTACCAGTTCTCTCCCTATTTATTTATTTTTTTTTTGAATATTCTATATTCTTTACAATTTTATGTATTTGTCTTAGCAGTTTATGCTTGGTTCTATATTTGTCTATTTTTAATTGGTCTCCATTTATTTGGGCACTTACATACACTATTTCGCTGTTTCTGATAGGCATCATGTTATCATTTTCTTCAATTAAATCGTCCCTTATATAATATCAAAAATCTAAAAGGTTCAGTTAGATAATTAAACGTTGACACAACCTCCCAAAATCGTCTCTGTACCGTAATTATGTGCGATAAATGGAAACTAATTTCTGTACTTCCAATAAATACACCCTTTCAATAAAATATGTGCCAATAAACCCCAATAAAATATGCACCAATAACGAAGCCTACTATCTTAAGTTAGATAATTAAACGTAGACACAACCTTCCAAAAACGTCTCTGTACCGTAATTATGTGCGATAAATGGAAACTAATTTCTGTACTTCCAATAAATACACCCTTTTAATACAATATGTGCCAATAAACCCCAATAAAATATGCACCAATAACGAAGCCTACTATCTTAAGTTAGATAATTAAACATAGACACAACCTTCCAAAAATGTCTCTGTACCGTAATTATGTGTGATAAATGGAAACTAATTTCTGTACTTCCAATAAATACACCCTTTTAGTAAAATATGTACCAATAAACTCCAATAAAACATGTACGAATAACGTAGCCTACTAGGTTATACATTCTCAATTGGAAGTACGGATAGGTTTTAATTCAAATAAATACAACCTTTAATGTATACAATAAATACAGCCTTTGAATGTACACTAACAAAGGAAATTTTTGTTAAATCTAATTAATTTTAAAAATCTAAAAGGTTAAGTTACTGATGTTACTACATGTTAAACGTAGACACAACCTCCAAAAATCGTCTGTGTACCGTAATTATGTGCAATAAATGGAAACTAATTTCTGTACTTCCAATAAATACACCCTTTTAATAAAATATGTGCCAATACTCTGAATTCAAATTAAATAAAGAAAAAAGGAATTGTGTGGTGTGTGTGTGTGTGTGTTTTCTGTGGTTGAGGCTGAAGATAGAAGTAGTTTCTGTAGGAATATTTCCTTTCTAAAACGATTTTAAATATAAATCTTAAAACATGGAAGTCATGTATAGTTCTCCACACGGATATTTTCATTATTTGCATCAAATAGTATTATTGTTTAATACACGTTCTATCCAGATCAAATTATGTGTATACAGTTCTGGAAAAATTAGAAATACAATTTTTTTTGTTTATTTTAAACTGTATTATGTTTGGAAGTATCCCAAAGTAAATTTAACATTAATCATGTCAATCAATGAGGCCAGTCCAGTTTTTTAAGGCTAGGAGAATCCTTGAAATGTTTGGAGCATCACTAGGTCATCACGATGGATCTAATAATCAAACTTCAGTTTCTGTGAAAAGCTGGCAGATTTGAGTAGCCACTTGATAAAGGATCGTATTGTAAAAGCAACAATTCTTTCAGAATTATTTTATAACCCTGTCAGTCTGCAAATAACTATCACTCCTTTAGATCATCAGCAGATTTAAACTTTTCTTATTTGTGCTAGGAATGTATCATGTAAAACTGCTGGAAGCATGGTATACAAAGTTTCTATTATCCTTTTCAAGGTTGATGACCAAAACAAAAAGTACTACTTATAATTCATCATTATAGCAGTTACACAGCAGTATACTTGTGCCGCCCCTTGGCAAGACAACACAAAAATCGGGAACTAGTTTAATTATTTACCAGTAAACTAAACCAGCTGCCGTTGTTAGTAAAACTCTTACTAACAAATTACAAAACAAGTATGATATAGGAAACTGACAAGGTTTGCATAAACTTATTCACTCACTAGGTATTAGCTAAAACATCTCTTTATTGCTATTGAAGTATTAATCAAACATTATTACTGATTTTAAAGAAAGTTATTTTTGTAAATAGTGCTTTTACTGCTTCAAAGATCTTAATTATATTATTCTTGTTATATCACAATTTATTCATATAACTGTTGCTTTTAATACCACGGATCCGGGTCTCAATTTTCTCAAAATTATTAATTTATCAATATATACATTACGGTTACTATTACTTCTTATAAAATATACAAATCTGATAATTTGTTCATTACATTGCGAAAGTTCTTTAAAGTTCTTTGTTACTTCTTATTAAGGGGAAATTTACAAAAGTTGTGGTTTGATATCACCTGAGGTTGTTGTTGTATTCTTGGGACATCTCCAGTTGTCTTCTACGGGTTGAGTACGTTGTTCTTGGTGTACCTACATCGGGTTGATTTTTAGTTTACTTGAAGCTCTCGAAGATAGCTTGTTTACTTGAAGTTCCAAATGTTGTAATTTCACTTTTCTTAGTGCAGATTCTTGTAGTTCACATTTTCTTTATTTTAATTACAGTTATAGTTCTCACTTTGCAGTACTACAGTCTAGTAGTTAACTATGTTACACTTACATTTGATTTTGTTTTTAAGAGATGTGTTGGCTACCTTTTTCTATTTTATTTATATATTTTCTCACAAACTCTAGACACTACATTATTCACAATAACAAGATTTCACGCTGGATATGCTTCTAGAGAACTTACACATACGTATATGTGTACAACACCAAAACTCACGTCTACTCATTGCGACGTTCTACGGCCGAATGCGCGTATGGTTTAGGAGAGAGGGCTCAGTAAGCTAGGGCGTATTTACGCACTAAGAAAATAGTTTGTACTTGTCCTATTATTATTTATTCATTAATTAGAAGATAAATACTTTATGTTTATTTTATTATGACTTAGGGATTTCTTTATTTCTCTAGTCGCATTTTTAATTATTTAAATAATAATTATTATTATTCACTACTTATTACTTTTCTTGGCGTGTTGGTACTGGAAGGTTTTCAAGTTGATTCAGGAATCTGGGTATAGGTAAGGGTGTATGATACTCTTACTTATTAAAATTAAAAAATTTTAATCTGTGCGATTTTTTTGATACATTTAAAATCGTCACATCCTCCTGCACTTAACTATGAAAAACGGGGGGGGTGTAATAATATAATTCAAATAAACAATTATATTTCATACTGAAATTTCTCTCTCTCAGCTTATTTCTATTCATCAATCGATTATCTTATACTTATGTCACATCTAAATTCTACTACATCTACTATATAAAATACACAAAACGTAAATCTACCTTATTTTAATTCTTATATCTACTACCGGTTTTTTCTTGAATTGCTCACTCGTTTTACGGAGTTATACTCATGAGTATTTTACTAATAATAATACCGTATTGTAAGAACAATAGAATTACTTTTAGTTTACAGCGCTAAAGATTATTTTTCTTTCTTTCTTTCTCTTCATCTTCATTATACTTGTCATCAGATTTCTCATGTATAATACCATTCTCGCAGGACATTAGCTAAGGTTGATCAGGCCTCGCTTGTATTCGTACGAGGGGGTTTTGAGTTTATAGTATCAGATGTTACACAATCTTATCCTATTTCGGTATAAGTCTATACAACATATTTTATTCTTAATACTTAGATAGTATTCTAGGTTTTCTATCTTTCTCGTAGTCTTCCTTCTGTATCTTGACACGAAAAACATTTTTTTATTTGAGACAAATGACTTCTGCGAACGTAATTTTCTGTATTGGGTTCATACAGAGCTACAGTAACGGGGGTGATGAACTTACGAATTTGGTAGGGGCCACACCATCGATAAGATAGTTTCGAAGTGATCTTATCAACTGCTTTACTCATAGGATGAGTTTTATACATGACTAAATCACCTATTTTATACTTTATTAGCTTATTATTATTCTCATGATACTTCCTTGATTTCTGTAAATTAGCTCTCAGATTTGCACGAGCTTCGTTCCATATTTTTCGTATGTTATTCCCATTCACGTCGCGGGGTAATAACTCATTGATTTTCCACTTTGTGGTTAAAGGATGGTTGGGTTTGTACTTGTACAGTAAATCAAATGGTGTTGATTTATGACCTTCGTGATACGCTGAATTGAATGCAAATTGTATCCACGAAATATTTTGATCCCAGGTTGTCTGGTCTTTAGCATGATAAGATATTAATGCTGATTTTAAGTTACGCAAGTATCTTTCTGCTATATTTCCTTGCGGTCTGTACTCGGTCACGGTAATATGATTTATACCTAATTTAAAACACATGTCATTAAATTCTTTCGATTTAAACTGGGGTCCATTGTCAGATATTAAGCTTAAAGGAGTGCCATAGTCTTTAAATAGTTGTTCTTGTAGAATTTTAATTGTCGTAGATGCTAATGCACGACGCATAGGATACATCCACACGAATTTAGTGAATGAGTCTACACAAATTAACAGCATAGTATTTCCGGATTTAGAGCGGGGATAAGGTCCAGAATAGTCGATGTATATTTTCGAGAAGGGAGTGGTAGGTATTTCGGAGATTAGTTTTCTGACTTGACTGGTTCTTGCTGGTTTGCTCAGCGCACAAATTTCGCATTCTTTCACGAACTTTTTTATTTCACTATTCATGTTTTCCCAGTGGTATTCCTTGCGAATACGATGTATCGTTTTCCTAATTCCCATATGAGCTCCAATTGTAGATGAATGGTAGTACTCCATTAACATGGGTTTGATTATTTCCGGGGCGATTATTCTTAGTAATTTTCCGTTTGCCTTCTTAAAACAAAGTACTCTTTTACTCAAGATATATTTATCAGAGTTATTTCCTTTTTCTATTTGTTCAATTATTTTACACAATTTCGGATCTTGTTGTTGGTGATATGCTATATCCTTAAATGCAAGGGGAAAATTAGTAATTAGTGTATTAACGATAGTGGTTTCAATATTGTCTTCTCCAGATCTTGTATTGGGTAGTTGGAACATGCGGGATAGAGTATCGGCCACTACATTTTGAGTTCCACGAATATGTTGCACTTTGAACTTGTAGCAATTTAATCTTAACACCCATCGTCCGATACGACCTAATTGCTTTGGGTGATTTAATAACCATGATAAAGCTTGATTATCGGTTTCTAGTAGAAATTCTTTGTGTTCCAAAAATGGTTTGAATTTATCAAAAGCAAATACTACGGCTAAACATTCAAGTTCATAGGCTGAGAACTTCCTTTCTTGCTCGGTCAGTGTCCGGGATGCATAACTGATCGGGAGTCTAGTATTATTTATTTCCTGGTATATTACGGCTCCTAATGCTACACTTGAACTATCGGTCTGTACGATAAATGGTTTACTGAAATCCGCTAACTGCA
This sequence comes from Magicicada septendecula, assembly GCA_034769895.1. Lineage (NCBI taxonomy): Eukaryota > Metazoa > Arthropoda > Insecta > Hemiptera > Cicadidae > Magicicada > Magicicada septendecula. Next base: position 176,572 of record JAWRYS010000712.1, on the reverse strand, counting down.
ATACAGGTGGGGATATAATACTTTCTTTAAGTGTTTCAAACGCTTCTTGATGTAGAGTAGTCCACTCGAATTTCGTTCCTTTCTTTCTTAAGGCATTCAATGGGGCTGCTATATCTGCTAAGTGGGGTATATACTTATGAAAATAATTAATCATACCTAAAAATCTAGCTATACCTTTGACTTCTTTGGGAGGTAAAAATTCTCGGATTGCGCGTGTACGTTCGGGATCGATGGTAACCTTACCTTCGGCTGATACTATGTGACCTAAAAATGAGAATTGTTTCACTGCGAAATTAACTTTACTAGGGTTTACGGTCAGTCCGGCTTTCTTTAACCGGGATAATACTTCACGCAAGTGATCAATATGTTGATCCATTGACGATTTTTTTGATACATTTAAAATCGTCACATACTAAACATCTCTTGGTTAATACCTGTACTCTGGTCAGGTAGCACACAATGAATCATTCAAAACAAGTACAATTCAGTGTCAATGTCTAGTGTTTATGTGTCACTGCTACCCATAGTGAATCATTTGTATTGTACATAACAAATAGTATTCTGACTGTACACGTTTTTCATCTGACAAGAATTTTATACTTATGCAAACTCATTTAATGGTGTAACCTTCTGTAATATGTGCCAAACAAGTATTCATAAAATTAATATTTGTGTCAAATTGTGTTTTATTTATTTCAAACAAAATCTGTTTTGTGGACATAACTTTATGTCCAATACAGTTATTATGTTATTTCTTTTTAGTATCCCTTATAGATTTGCGTGATCAAAACTTTTAATACTAAAACTTTTTTTCAGCTGACAACCATGCTTTGTTGAGATTATTAAAGAAAAGTTTTGCTCATTCAGTGATGAGGCATCTTCAGTGATAAAGTTGAGTCTCATCGTAGTAAAACTACTGAAGACTTCATAGAATTGGAAAATTAATGAGAATAATATTCTTACAACCAGTGACAAGAATTATGAACTTAAAACAGTGGAATGAATTATTGAATACCAGATACTCTCAATTGCTAAAACAAACACACTTATATTACAACAGTTCTCTTTATATAATTATCCAGGACACACTGTATAGCCTACAAACAGTAATAAAAAAATCACAATAGTTTACAACACAAGTAAACAATTGATCATTTGTCACTTTCATTAAAAACTGCTGTCTAATATCATCCTATATGAATGCACAACCTACTACATCAACTTTCTAAAACTCAGCTGGTGGCAACATCCTAATTATCAGGCTAATGTGAGAAAGTTCCAGATGAATGCCAAGAGTGTGGCTCTAGAATATTCTGCAGTGCTGCTGATTAACAGTATGTGATCAGCATCACATATAGTACTACACATTTAAGCTATCTAATTGACTTGGTATTACAATATTAGTAAAATGTGCTTGTTAACCAAATAGTGTGTTGTTACTCCTGAAAATCCCATTTCACTAAGAGCATTTTAGAAGTCTGGGTTATCTTTTATGTTTCACTCCACAAACATGCCTTTAGTTCAGCATTTCTTAACCTATTGGGCATGAGCCACTGCTGGGTCCCGAGAGGGCATTTGGAGGGTTGCAAAGTCAGGTTCGGAAATTTATTTACTGTGTCTTAAAAAGCTACTACATGTAAATAACTAAGATATATCATTTTAACAATTTAAATTCAACCTACATAGTCTAAACTGTACATTCATGCTCTACCATTGTTTTTTACCAGCTCTGATGTTTAACTCTCTATAACCAGATTGAAAGTTGCTTCCCAGAGGGATACAGCGAATTCAATTGGATTCAAGACCCATTCTTGTATTTTGAAAGTTCTAACATGTTCTCAGTAAAACTAAATGAGCAATTGTGTGATATCATCTGTGATGCTGGGATTAAAACTAAATTTTTAGTAAATTATTTTGTATAGTTAGTGATAACATGAGACATGTCATGGACAACAAAATCCATAAACTTTTAGATTCTGACTTAACAAAGTTCTGGATATCTTTAAGAGATGAATATCCTGAACTTTCGGAGTTGCTCATCCCATTCACCACCTCATTCTTGAGTGAAATGGGATTTTCATCTCAAGTGAAAAGCAAGCACACAAATAGACTTGACGCACACTCAGATTTATGACTTAATTTAACCACTCTTGAATTCAACATACCCCAGCTTTTGCAGAAAAAGCAGCTCCAACTGTCACATTAGTAACTAATGATTAGTTAGGGAAGTAAAAACTCTTTTGTTTTTAACTTCAGCATGTGTTTATTAGAGCAAATTAATCTTTTGAATAACATATTTGCTTTTTGCTTTTCTATAATTAAGTGTATATATAATTTGTTTAAGCATAAAAGAAGGATTAAAGTTCTCAGTGTTACCAAAAATATGATTATAAAGTGGGTGCACACCCCTACAAGTAGTTCTGCCATGCACACCCCCTACAAGTCTAATTGATTTTTAAAAATCTAAAAGGTTAAGTTAGATAATTAAACGTAGACACAACCTCCCAAAATCGCTCTGTACCGTAATTATGTGCGATAAATGGAAACTAATTTCTGTACTTCCAATAAATACACCCATTTAATAAAATATGTACCAATAAACTCCAATAAAATACTGTATGTACGAATAACGTAGGCTACTAGGTTATACGTTCTAAATTGGAAGTACCGATAGGTTTTAATTCGAATAAATACAGCCTTTTATCCATACAATAAATACAGCCTTTGAATGTACACTAACAAAGGAAATTTTTGTTAAATCTAATTAATTTTAAAAATCTAAAAGGTTAAGTTGCATTGTTAAACGTAGACACAACCTCCAAAAATCGTCTGTGTACCGTAATTATGTGCGATAAATGGAAAATAATTTCTGTACTTCCAATAAATACACCCTTTTAATAAAATATGTGCCAATAAACCCCAATAAAATATGCAAATATGTTATAGGTCTACGTTCTAAATTGGAACTAGGTTTTAATTCCGGTACTTCGAATAAATACAGCCTTTAATGTTATGTACAGCAGCCTTGTATCCATACAATAATTTAATGTAGGTACACTAACAAAGGAAATTTTTGTTAAATCTAATTAATTTTAAAAATCTAAAAGGTTAAGTTGCATTGTTAAACGTAGACACAACCTCCAAAAATCGTCTGTGTACCGTAATTATGTGCGATAAATGGAAAATTATTTCTGTACTTCCAGTAAATACACCCTTTTATTGTACACTAACAAAGTAAATTTTATTTAAGTTACATTGTCTACATAACCTCCATAACCTGGCATTAGTTACTTGTGAAGAAAACTGTTCTAGTACACATCGAACGCGGAAAAAAAAATACAAACGTGGAGACGGAATTTTTCTTTGGCCGCAGGATTTAGTGAAATGGAAAGTAATCTGGACACATAATCAGAACACAAACAAATTCAAGACACAAAAACCACTAAACGAATCAATTATAACAACAGAACGAAACACTTTGTAATAAAATGAAATATAATTAGAATATCTTAAGTAAAAATAATCAATGGTTACTTAGGGCTAGGAAAATGTTTGTACTGTTTTTCCGTGTTCGATATGTACTAAAAATGTTTTAAATATCACTATAATATTGACGACTCGGAACACTAAGTTTTTTATAAGTAAAAACGTAAAGTTTTACCTTACAGCCTAAACCGGCTTTCACCTATAGAAGGCTTCATCAGAGGTTGTCGTTAGTAGCGCTGCTCGACAACGAAATCCAAGAAAAATGTTTTCTTCACAAGTAACTAATGCCAGGTTATGGAGGTTATGTACGACAATGTAACTTAAATAAAATTTACTTTGTTAGTGTACAATAAAAGGGTGTATTTACTGGAAGTACAGAAATTAGTTTCCATTTATCGCACATAATTACGGTACACAGACGATTTTTGGAGGTTGTGTCTACGTTTAACAATGCAACTTAACCTTTTCGATTTTTAAAATTAGATTTAACAAAAATTTCCTTTGTTAGTGTACATTAAATTATTGTATGGATACAAGGCTGCTGTACATAACATTAAAGGCTGTATTTATTCGAAGTACCGGAATTAAAACCTACTTCCAATTTAGAATGTAGACCTATAACCTATTTGCATATTTTATTGGGGTTTATTGGCACATATTTTATTAAAAGGGTGTATTTATTGGAAGTACAGAAATTAGTTTCCATTTATCGCACATAATTACGGTACACAGACGATTTTTGGAGGTTGTGTCTACGTTTAACAATGTAACTTAACCTTTTAGATTTTTAAAATTAATTAGATTTAACAAAAATTTCCTTTGTTAGTGTACATTCAAAGGCTGTATTTATTGTATGGATAAAAGGCTGTATATACATTAAAGGCTGTATTTATTCGAATTAAAACCTATCGGTACTTCCAATTTAGAACGTATAACCTAGTAGGCTACGTTATTCGTACATATTTTATTGGAGTTTATTGGTACATATTTTATTGGAGTTTATTGGTACATATTTTATTAAAAGGGTGTATTTATTGGAAGTACAGAAATTAGTTTCCATTTATCGCACATAATTACGGTACAGAGACGATTTTGGGAGGTTGTGTCTACGTTTAATTATCTAACTTAGATAGTAGGCTTCGTTATTGGAGCATATTTTATTGGGGTTTATTGACACATATTTTATTAAAAGGGTGTATTTATTGGAAGTACAGAAATTAGTTTCCATTTATCGCACATAATTACGGTACAGAGACGATTTTGGGAGGTTGTGTCTACGTTTAATTATCTAACTTAACCTTTTAGATTTTTAAAATCAATTAGACTTGTAGGGGTGTGCACCCACTTTATAATCATATTTTTGGTAACACTGAGAACTTTAAGCCTTCTTTTATGCTTAAACAAATTATATATACACTTAATTATAGAAAAGCAAAAACCAAATATGTAATAAAAAAGACTAATTTGCTCTAATAAACACATGCTGAAGTTAAAAACAAAAGAGTTTTTACTTGCCTAACTAATCATTAGTTACTAATGTGACAGTTGGGGCTGCTTTTTCTGCAAAAGCTGGGGTATGTTGGATTCAAGAGTGGTTAAATTAAGTCATAAATCTGAGTGTGCGTCAAGTCTATTTGTGTGCTTGCTTTTCACTTGAGATGAAAATCCCATTTCACTCAAGAATGAGGTGATGAATGTGATGAGCAACTCCGAAAGTTCAGGATATTCATCTCTTAAAGATATCCAGAACTTTGTTAAGTCAGAATCTAAAAGTTTATGGATTTTGTTGTCCATGACATGTCTCATGTTATCACTAACTATACAAAATAATTTACTAAAAATTTAGTTTTAATCCCAGCATCACAGATGATATCACACCATTGCTCATTTAGTTTTACTGAGAACATGTTAGAACTTTCAAAATACAAGAATGGGTCTTGAATCCAATTGAATTCACTGTATCCCTCTGGGAAGCAACTTTCAATCTGGTTATAGAGAGTTAAACATCAGAGCTGGTAAAAAGCAATGGTAGAGCATGAATAACAAAAATGTACAGTTTAGACTATGTACAAAACAGGTTGAATTTAAATTGTTAAAATGATATATCTTAGTTATTTACATGTTGTAGGTTTTTAAGACACAGTAAATAAATTTCCGAACCTGACTTTGCAACCCTCCAAATGCCCTCTCGGGACCCAGCAGTGGCTCATGCCCAATAGGTTAAGAAATGCTGAACTAAAGGCATGTTTGTGGAGTGAAACATAAAAGATAACCCAGACTTCTAAAATGCTCTTAGTGAAATGGGATTTTCAGGAGTAACAACACACTATTTGGTTAACAAGCACATATTACTAATATTGTAATACCAAGTCAATTAGATAGCTTAAATGTGTAGTACTCTATGTGATGCTGATCACATACTGTTAATCAGCAGCACTGCAGAATATTCTAGAGCCACACTCTTGGCATTCATCTGGAACTTTCTCACATTAGCCTGATAATTAGGATGTTGCCACCAGCTGAGTTTTAGAAAGTTGATGTAGTAGGTTGTGCATTCATATAGGATGATATTAGACAGCAGTTTTTAATGAAAGTGACAAATGATCAATTGTTTATTTGTGTTGTAAACTATTGTGATTTTTTTATTACTGTTTGTAGGCTATACAATGTGTCCTGGATAATTATATAAAGAGAACTGTTGTAATATAAATGTGTTTGTTTTAGCAATTGAGAGTATCTAGTATTCAATAATTCATTCCACTGTTTTAAGTTCATAATTCTTGTCACTGGTTGTAAGAATATTATTTTCATTAATTTTCCAATTCTATGAAGTCTTCAGTAGTTTTACCACGATGAGACTCAACTTTATCACTGAAGATGCCACATCACTAAATGAGCAAAACTTTTCGTTAATAATCTCAACAAAGCATGGTTATCAGCTGAAAAAAAGTTTTAGTATTAAAAGTTTTAATCACGCAAATCTATAAGGGATACTAAAAAGAAATAACATAATAATTGTATTGGACATAAAGTTATGTCCACAAAACAGATTTTGTTGGAAATAAATAAAACACAATTTGACACAAATATATTAATTTTATGAATACTTGTTTGGCACATATTACAGAAGGTTACACCATTAAATGAGTTTGCCTAAGTATAAAATTCTTGTCAGATGAAAAACGTGTACAGTCAGAATACTATTTGTTATGTACAATACAAATGAGTCACTATGGGTAGCAGTGACACATAAACACTAGACATTGACACTGAATTGTACTTGTTTTGAATGATTCATTGTGTGCTACCTGACCAGAGTACAGGTATTAACCAAGAGATGTTTAGTATACTGCTGTGTAACTGCTACAATGATGAATTATAAGTAGTACTTTTTGTTTTGGTCATCAACCTTGAAAAGGATAATAGAAACTTTGTATACCATACTTCCAGCAGTTTTACATGATACATTCCTAGCATAAATAAGAAAAGTTTAAATCTGCTGATGATCTAAAGGAGTGATAGTTATTTGCTGACTGACAGGGTTATAAAATAATTCTGAAAGAATTGTTGCTTTTACAATACCATCCTTTATCATCTGCCAATTTTTCACAGAAACTGAAGTTTGATGATTAGATCCATCATGATGACTTAGTGATGCTGCAAACATTTCAAGGATTCTCCTAGCCTTAAAAAACTGGACTGGCCTCATTGATTGACATGATTAATGTTAAATTTACTTTGGGATACTTCAAAACATAATACAGTTTAAAATAAACAAAAAAAATTGTATTTCTAATTTTTCCAGAACTGTATACACATAATTTGATCTGGATAGAACGTGTATTAAACAATAATACTATTTGATGCAAATAATGAAAATAGCCGTGTGGAGAACTATACATGACTTCCATGTTTTAAGATTTATATTTAAAATCGTTTTAGAAATGAAATATTTCTACAGTAACTACTTCTATCTTCAGCCTCAACCACAGAAAACACACACACACACACACACACACACACACACACACACACACACACACACACACACACACACACACACACACACAATTCTTTTTTTCTTTATTTAATTTGAATTCAGAGTATTGGCACATATTTTATTAAAAGGGTGTATTTATTGGAAGTACAGATTTAGTTTCCATTTATTGCACATAATTACGGTACACAGACGATTTTTGGAGGTTGTGTCTACGTTTAACAATGTAACTTAACCTTTTAGATTTTTAAAATTAATTAGATTTAACAAAAATTTCCTTTGTTAGTGTACATTGAAAGGCTGCATTTATTGTATGGATAAAAGGCTGTACATAACATTAAAGGTTGTATTTATTTGAAGTACCGGAATTTACTTCCAATTTATAACCTAGTACAATAACGTATAACGAAACAAGTACATTAAAATCCTTTTTACTTCCATGTTCCTAAAGGAAATGGAAGTATGGTGATGGCAAAAAAAATCGTGTTCGAGATTATTGCAGATTCTGATTGTACTACACTCAAAACATGAAAAAAGTCGTTTTTCGAAAAGTGTGTGTGTCTGTCTGTCTATAGGTTTTTTTCTATGGCAAACGATAACAGCCGCAAATTCAAACAGAATCAAATAATTTTTTGCATACAGCTCTGATTTGTAGAGTACTCAAGACCTATTGTTTTTGGTGAAGATTGGTTAAGGGAAAAGGGTAGTTTACCTGCAACATTTTTTTTTTATCAAGGGTAATTTGTTTCTATGGCAAACAATAACAGCCCCAAATTCAAACACAATCAAATAATATTTTGCATCAGCCCTTAATTATAGAGTTCTCAAGACCTATTGATTTTGGTAAAGATCGGTTAAGGAAAAGGGGTAGTTTACCTGCAACATTTTATGTTTTAACAAGGGTATCTTCTATGGCAAACGATAACAGCCGCAAATTCAAACATAATCAAATAATGTTTTGCATACTGCCCTGAATTGTAGAGATCTCAAGACCTATTGTTTTTGGTGAAGATCGGTTAAGGAAAAGGGGTAGTTTACCTGCAACGGTTTTTTATCAAGGGTAATTTTTACTTTTTCTATGGTAAACGATAATAGCCGCAAATTGAAACAGAATCAAATAATTTTTTGCATACATCCCTTATTTGTAGAGTACTCACGATCTGTTGTTTTCGGTGAAGATCAGTTAAGGGAAAGGGATAGTCTACCTGCTACATTTTATGTTTTAACAAGGGTAATTTTTTCTATGACGAACGATAACTGCCGTAAATTCAAGGAGAATCAAATAATTTTTTGTATACGTTCCTGAATTATAAAGAGCTGAAGGCCTAGTGATTTTGGTAAAGATCGGTGAAGGGAAAGGGGTAGTTTACCTGCCACCTTTAATGTTTTAACAAGAGTAATTGTTTATATGACGAACGATAACTGCCGTAAATTCAAACATAATCAAATACGTTTTTTCATACACCCCTATATTGTAGAAACCTCAAGGCCTGTTGATTTTGGTTAAGATCGGTTAAGGGAAAGGGGTAGTTTACCAGCAACATTTTATGTTGTAACAAGAAAAATTTTTTCATGAACGATAACTGCTGTAAATTCAAACAGAATTGAATAAATTTTTATTTAAATATACAAACAGTTTTATTATACAGCATTTGCGTATATGTTTGATATATGAAATATAGGAAAATCAATTCAGTCAATAAGTATCTTCTAAATAATGTTTCAATAACGCCTATTTTTATCGTGTTATTTTAGTTTATTTTATTGGGATTGATTTCAGGATGTTATCACACGTTTTTCAAACAGTTTAAAGATAGCAATGTTGTTTAGTCTTATATAGAAGTATGGTGATCACGAAAAAATCATGTTCGAGATAAAGGCTGATTCTGATTGTACTACCCTCAAAACATGAAGAAAAGTCATTTTCCGAAAAACGTCTGTGTGTGTCTGTATGTAGAATTTTTTCTATGGTGAACGATAACTGTCGAAAATTCAAACAGAACCAAATAATTTTTTGCATATGCACCCGAGTTGTATAGGACTCAAGGCCTATTGATTTTGGTGAAGATCGGTTAAGGGAGAGGGGTAGTTTACCTGCAACGGTTTACGTTTTAACAAGAGTGAAGTACTTAATTCTGATAAATAAAATATCCTGAAAAGAAAATATACATAAAACATCCTTCAATTTGTCAAACATAAAACACGAGTTACAAGGAACACACATAAGTTGTTAGAAATTATCGAACCGAATTCAAATAAATGATTTTAAATATAAACATTAGAACATGGAATTCATGTTCATATTCATGACGTCTCATGGAAGTCGTGGTTCTCCATACCGATATTTTCAATTTCAAGAGGAGTGTCAGTTTTTTAGTTTCAAAGGATAAAGAAAACACTTGTTTACAATTACTTCTAAGATGTCAAGGGTAATTGTAAATTGGGGTACCCGTAAATTGAATTTTAGAGCTGTATTTATTATTTATATTTAAACAATTTTTTGTACGCAACATAATAACAAAAGGTTGAAATATTTGCAGTTATTTCAATTTTAAAACGTATACACAATTTTTAATCAATCAAAATGTTTCAATCCATTTTCCATTTACAATTACCCCACCTAACCACAAATGTATGGTGTATCGCTATGTTCAGTTAGCACTTTTAATTTTAATTGCTATGAAAATATATTGAAATAACATGTATGGAGAAGAAACGTTAATTTTAGTAGACTTTAAATGACTTAATACAGGGAGTCTTTAAATTTGTTTTAAAGTTTTTTCCTAAAGCTCTTTAACTTTGCCAAAGACACCACATGGTCTTTTATTTTACATTACACTTTACACCACGTGGTAAAATTGTGTTGTTACAATGGCTGACGCGCGAATAGATATGAAGCTTGTTCACATGTTTCATTACATTTTTAATCAGTGTTGTGTGTGAGTTTGACATTCATTTAATTAAAGAATGATTAGCTACGATGAACTGTATATATATTGTAATAAAATTAATAAAATTGATGTGTGAATCTGTAAGTTGTAAGGTGTTTAATTGGTGTGGCTCTCGACGTCTTACTGGCCTGAAACACTTCCTTAAGTTTCCCAGCTGGTCGAGTCCCAATGGTAGCAAGACCGGTCGAGTAGCGTAAAGTTGATGAAGAAATATATATGCTCAGCTTCACCGAAAGTTTCAAAACAAAAATTATTGTTTTGAAGAAAATTAAAAAAAAAAAATTATGTTTATAAAAAAAAAATAATAAAAAAAATTTTAATTTTATTAATTAATTAATTAGGATCAATTAATTAATATAGGGCTGTGAAGTTTTAAACAGTGTAATGCTCTTCTGAAAATTTTTATTAAAGTTTTAGTATAATTTAAATAATCTATCACCACTCATAAGACTGTCTGTAAACCAATCGATATTTGTTTACCTTTCTATTTTTTAGGTTATCTTCACTTACGGGTGGTAAAGTCCTTGTAGATTATCAATTAGAATTATATTATTGGTAATTAGTATTATTGAAGAAATAAAGAACTATTAAGTATTGAAAAGTATTAATGTTTTATTAAGTAACAGCAATATTGACTCTTATCGATTAGTATCGATTCTCAGGATATCGAAAAAAGTTACAAGTATATGTTATAAAAATTATATAGGGTTCTTTAAACAGCCAGTTATTACCAAAGTCAGAGAAATCGGGCTAATATTTAAAAAGTATAACGTTACAATCAAATTAATAGTTATTAATAAACACAGACATTGAATAATAAATTGTAAATATAATAATTGTTTTCACCAAACAGCTGTGCTGAACCAAGAAGAAGGCACTGTGATCGTCAAAGCAAATGGCCGCCGTCAAGTTGATCAAAATGTGACTCGTTCCTACAGTGTTCCAAATAATGTATTTTCTGGCAATATTCCTGTTCTCGTGTCCGCAAATCTCTTGTTATATGTTGTGTAGTGATTGGTGCACTGTTTCTGAGTTGTATTTAGTGTATCTGTATAATTATTAGTTCAAACACTTTCCCCCATTCCGTCACTAATTTGGATTAATGTATTACACAGTTTTCTAATGTTTTGTGGTGTTTTTTGGAGTAGATTAATATTGTTCTGTGTTATGGAGTGTTACTTGATTGTTTCTGTTATAATATGATAGTTTTTAGAAGTATTCCACAAGTCACTCGCGATTTCACAATAACGTACTATACATTCGCTTTGTATGTCTATTATAGGTTAGGTTATGCACGTTACCAAACGTATGTCATGTTAACCGTTCAAAAACCAATAATTAACTAACTGTTTCCTCCAGTTTCAATTAAACTCTTAGCCCATATAATATTATCCTTAACATTGTTCAAAAATATTTTCACATCCTGTGAATACTTTATATTTTCACTATATGAATGCCTAAACTTTGGTTATTTGTCAATTTTATTCACTAGATTTGATTTAAATTAATCTTTCAGTTCATTCTGGTTATTCTCAGATTAAATAATGCCATTTTATAGTGTTTTCTGTCCAAAAAATAGTAATTTTACTTTCAGTTTGGTATACAAACTGTTTGGAAGTCAAAACATTAAAATTTACTTCCTGTCATTATATAAATTCAGCCATTTTATCAGTTATATTTAATATTAATAATTCTATATTGTATTAAAAGGTTCCTATTCCCTTATTTTCTGGTAATTAATTGAATTAGTTGTATTCTGAAACATTATTCTGAAATATATGACTCCCATGTCTAAATTTCTGAGTTTAGTCATTTTTATTTTTATTCATAATTCTGAATATAATTTATTAAAATCTCTCTAAATGGTATGTTTAATTATATGGCATGATCTCAAGTTTATTTTGTCTAAACCCCTTTTGTTTATTTGCTTTTAAATGAGTAATTTCTCTGTTTTGATGAAGTTTGGTTTCCATTCTTTTGGCCTATGATTTTTTAACAATTTTTCTTACAAAATAATTTACAAACAATATATGATGTGTGATACCCTCTCTGACTTTTACAAATAGTATTATAAATTAAACATGTTTTCAAATTACACAAAAACAATTAGTATTGGTTACAATACAAATAATAGTTAAAACAAATAAAGAATATTTTTTTTAAATAAATGGTTGTCTTCAAGTCAGACATTTTGCAACAAAATTCCTATTTCCAACATGGAAATATGGTTTACAACAAAGGTTTTGTACTAACTAACATCTTAATTACTCTCTACTATTTACAAGTGGTAACTATTTTTATAGTTCTGATGTTAGTTGTTTCAGACCCAAACAAATGGCCTTATATCTAAAACATTTTTAAACATTCTTGTACTATATACATAAAAACCTTATATTTATATTCTTATTTCTAACTATTATTATAAGTAGGATTCTACAGTTTTTATACAGTCTTTTATACATTGTCTTTGGGTAATTGCACCCTGTCATTAACAAATAAATAGTATGAACCGTTCAAAAAGCACTATGAAATCTGTTTTTCTTTTTTCATGTAAAACAAAAATGTTATTTTAAACAGATTCATGTCTTATGAACAACATATTGTCACAGTACACATTTTAAGTCATTGAAAAATGCATATTTCATTGCATCCAATGTTTGTGATTGCCAAGAATGAAACACAAGGTTCATTTTTTATAATACCCAAAACTATTACTGGTTCACTTTCACTTATATATTATGTTAATGCTAAATGGTCGTATAGTCTTATCAACATAATAAATTGGTTAGCGTTTTTCAATGGAGATTTGTTCCATGGGCACTATATTATTGTTTCATCTTAGTTCACAGGAAACTTTTACTTTGTTCACTTCTCTCTCTTAAATTTATATACATGTGGTTTTTATTTCGTTATACTTTTGTTTTTAGATATTTATTTTGGGGATATAGGGATTTGGGTGTCTTTTATAAGAGCATGACATCTTCTTCAGGATGCTGCCCTCTTCTTCTTTCTTCAGTCTTCTTTTCTCCTGCCTTCTGGGACTGGTATCTTCTCCATCTTCTTCTTGTTGCCATCAGGTTTCTTGGGATCTTCTCCATCTTCTTCTTTATTTCAGAAATACACAACCTGTATTGGTTGATCTTGGCTTATTTTAGGGTTTCTCTTCTATTTATTCTCCCTCGTTGTGGGTTTGGTCATATTGTGTACTGCTTTGTTATTTACTATTTTACCTTCCTGGGTTATACCTTGAAAACCTTTGGTTATGAGACTGGTCTTGGATGACTCATCACTAGTAACTCCTTTTATTTTAACTTGTATTTTCTTTATAATAATGATTTCTTTCCACAGTTGCTATGAATTAATCTTTTTATATTAAACTTAGTGCTTTCTTCCAAATTTAAATATTATAACTTCATTATTCTAATGATCAATTGCCATTCAATATTATGCATACATCTGTCACGCTACAGATTGCTCTCCTCCAGAAGTAATTATTTCAGACATGTTTATGGATGAAATAATTTCTTATGATAATTTCATCATTTCTTATAATTCATTTTCTTCTCCATTTTTATATCGACTTTTTTATATTAGAGTTTTATTAATTTTATATATATGGTTACTTGTCTTACTACTGATCCTTTTCGGATAGTTAGTGTCTTCTGAGATATATTATAATTGTAATACATTTTCTTTCTATATCAACTTCGTGTTGTATCCTTGGGATATTAATTCCCTAACATTCCCTATCACGTGGGCTGGGGCAGATCAGAGGGGCACTGTACGCTACTTCTCTGCTGGCCATACACCACTTCTATAAATTGAGTACAGAGGCATATCCATCCCTGCTCAAAAAAACATAATGCTGCTGGAATTATCTTCAGTCAGTCATCGAATAAATAAATAAAAAGTAGTCTCATTTTCGACTAATAAAAATATCTTTGGATTCTCCACTTCGTAGTCTCTCAGATTATCTCACATTTTCTATCTTAATAAATCTTCATAATCATTATTATACTCATTATATATATATTTTTTCAAAACTCTTAACTTGTCTGATATATTTAATTTAATTATGGTTGAAAACCTTTCTTTTAATAATTCTGGTTACTGTTTACAGTGTAACTCTCTTTCTTCTCCATCTGAATTCTCTTTATATTTTCTTCTGGTTACTCATAGTATTAGTATGGTCTTTATATATAGTCTTTCTTATTCATTATTTGAATGGTCTTAATATATTATATTTAATTTTTTAACATTGTATCTTTACATTAGATATACAGGTTGTTATATTGATCATTTTATTTAAGCATTTTGGTTCTTTCCTTTCTCTTAGAAAGTTATTAATCCGCCTTCGCATTTATTAACATTAATTCATTTATATTATATTTCATGTGGTATTTCTTCTCTTTGCATTTCATATAGGTTTTATTATTATTATCAGTCCAAAATCATCTTCTCCATATGTTTGGTATGAGTTGTTCTTCTTTGCTCTTAATTAACTGTTTTCATTATCGTTTCATAGGTAATTAGTCTCTTTGCTTCCAAATTTTTTCCTTCTCTGGCATATTACACTCTTTTTTGTTATTCTTCTCTACTCCTTCAAATGTTAGGTTTTTCCACATTTATTCTGGATTCACGTTAATTCTCTTTTCTGAATTAATCACTTTATTTTCTTCTCAATTCAATCATAATTGACACATAATTATTTTTTGGAACTTGGTTAGTTTTAATGTAAAATTCAAACTATTCTTTTTATTTAATTGAAAAATATTTCTCATAAATCCTTGTAATATGTTGATCTTATCTTGTTTCAAAGTTCTGACGTTCTATCAACATTCAAATTCTGTTTAATTCATTTATTCCCAGAATTGTTTCATTCAGAATTGTTTATAGTACTGTGATTTTACTATTATTTCTGAATGTTTTGGTATTTCTCCAAATTCAAATTCTTCTTAATTATTTACCATAAAGTTTTCTCATAATTCAGTGGTATTAAGCTGTGCTTACTTAATTTTAAACTTTTTAAAATTAAGTTCAAAATTCTCTCTCTTTCTCTTTCTTCCATAAAGTTTTGTTCTAAATCATCAGGTTGTAGTAAGAAGTACTTACATATTTTAGAATAAGTTATATTCAAAATTCTTTCTTTTTCTTTCTTCCATAAAGTTTGTTCCAAAATTATTAGGTTGTAGTAAGATGTACTTACATTATTTTTGAATTTTTAAAATAAAAATTCTAAATTCCTTCTTTTTATAATTCTCCAAAATGTTCTTCTCAAAATATTAGGTTGTAAGATGTACTTACATTATTTTTGAATTTTTTTAAATAATTAAAAATTCTTTTTCTTTTAATTCTCCAGAATGTTCTTCTCAAAATATTAGGTTGTAAGATGTACTTACATTATTTTCGAATTTTTAAAATTAAAAATTCTAAATTCCTTCTTCTTATAATTCTCCAGAATGTTCTTCTCAAAATATTAGGTTGTAAGATGTACTTACATTATTT
The DNA here is from genome assembly GCA_034769895.1 of Magicicada septendecula. Lineage (NCBI taxonomy): Eukaryota > Metazoa > Arthropoda > Insecta > Hemiptera > Cicadidae > Magicicada > Magicicada septendecula. The sequence continues at coordinate 160,633 of JAWRYS010000712.1, read as the reverse complement.
TTGAATTTTTAAAATTAAATTAAAAATTCTAAAACTCACAACTCATTCTTCATAATATTTCTTCATAGAAGCTTGATTGTACACTCCTTTGATTTTTCCTGAAATGATTTCCTTCAACTCATATGTATTGTTATGCTTATTATTTACCACAACATATGGGGTTATATTGTACTCTACACTGGCCCATATTATTTATACTTTTGAAAGTTGATCTCCACCTTTTCTTTTCTTATAAATTTTCTTTTCTGTTATATACCCAGGAAGATGGACGATTTTCTTTATGTCGTTCCATTGCTCATATTCTTATTTGTCATGTTCATTTCTTAAATAGTCTTCATTCATAAAACCCAGTTTTGTTTCTATGTTTATTCTCCATATCATTTCCTTTCAATGATATTTATTCCGTCTCCTTCACCATTGTTTTTCGCCGTAGTCGGTTATCATGATCTCTGTCCCTTTTCTTGATGGTGTGTGGTATCTGTGTCAACCAGGGTCCATCATCTCAGTTGCTCTTATAAAATTTACCCTAGGGCGCGACATTCGGTTATTATTACTGTCATTATTTTTATTACTAAATTTATCATGATAGTAATTTCGGTTAGGTTGGTAAGGTCTGTTACCATTATTGTTGGGATATGGATTTCTCTGACTGTATGGGACATTATTATGTTGGTATAAATTGTTTCTATTGTATGGATAGGGGTTGTTATTCCTAACGCCGTTAAAATTACCGATAAACTGGTTATTATGCGGCGGGTTGTTAGGGCCGTCGTAATTACTGGGCTGGTTCCCTCTATCATCATATTGTATACGCCAATACTTTTGTGGTCCATGTTTTGTGTTACCTGACAAATATATGTGTGGATTTTCATCTGAGTTATTACTTATTATTTGTTTATCTGAAACACCATAAGCTGGTTTACCATCATATATCCACTCTGAAGGAATATATTTTAGTCTAACCGTACCCTGGAACTGTCCTAGATGGCACGCTAATGGAATACATTCTGGTGATTCACCTGTGCCGTCATTACAGTCTGGTACGATATCACATTTCCATCTTTCTGAAATCCACTGTCCAGTTCTGCGCTGATATTGATCTTGTCCACATGTCATATTCTGTTTACCTCTGGTCCTTTCCCATTGGTACACTACTGTCTTGTGGTAAATTATTTTGGAAATTACTTCGATTCTCCTCCTATAATTCCTGGAATTCATGATGTCTTTGTCATAGGTAATTGGGATATTATTGCCATCAATTAACCCATGTTTCATCATCTCCAACTCTTCCTTCGTTTTTATTACATTTCTTGGATACATTCTCCTTTTCCTTGGTTTAATATTTTCCTGGTTTCGGTTAGTTTCAATTTCAGGTACCACCATTACTTGTTCCTGCGTTTTGTCATTTAGTACTTCTTCTGGTTCTGGTTGGCTATCTTCCTGCGTTTTATCATTTATTACTTCTTCTGGTTCTGGTTGGCTATCATTTTTTATTTCTTCGGTCTTCTCCTTTCTTAATTCTTCCTTTTTTAATCTGTTCTCTCTTCTTTCTTTAATCCATTTTTGATGCTCCTCTTCCCTTTTTAATCTGTTCTCTCTTATCTCCTTAATCCATTTTTGATGCTCCTCTTCCCTTTTCTTATTCGTTTCATCCAGTCTCTTCATTCTCGACTCGTGGCACTCATCCAGTTTCTTACTCAAGTCTTCCTTTGTAGAGTCCAATTTCTTATTATTTTCGTCCATTTTCTTTTCCTTGATGTCCTCTTCCGGCTTCTTATTGATATTGTCCAGTTGGTCACCCAATTCTTTTTTCAAGGATTGGTTGCTCTCCTCTTCTTCTCCTTTTAAACTGTCCTCTCTCATTTCCTTAGTCTCCTCCCTTGTTTCTTTACCCCAATCATCTAGCATTTTACTCTGATTATCCAGTTTCTTATGCATACTCCTGGTTCCCTCTCTTACCTCGTCCAGTTTCTTATCCATTTCCTTCATCACTTTCCATATCTCTTTCATCATCTCTTCTCGTGTAAGTCCTGCCATTTTGTTTGTCGTTGTTCCCTGTTTATTATCTTTCTCTGACTTTGTAGCTGTTGCCTGGCTCCAACTAGTGATTGGGCAGAATGTATTGGCCTTCCAATCGCTAATTAAAGACCCTAAAGTTGTGCGCCAATTTGTAATAAAATTAATAAAATTGATGTGTGAATCTGTAAGTTGTAAGGTGTTTAATTGGTGTGGCTCTCGACGTCTTACTGGCCTGAAACACTTCCTTAAGTTTCCCAGCTGGTCGAGTCCCAATGGTAGCAAGACCGGTCGAGTAGCGTAAAGTTGATGAAGAAATATATATGCTCAGCTTCACCGAAAGTTTCAAAACAAAAATTATTGTTTTGAAGAAAATTAAAAAAAAAAAATTATGTTTATAAAAAAAAAACAATAAAAAAAATTTTAATTTTATTAATTAATTAATTAGGATCAATTAATTAATATAGGGCTGTGAAGTTTTAAACAGTGTAATGCTCTTCTGAAAATTTTTATTAAAGTTTTAGTATAATTTAAATAATCTATCACCACTCATAAGACTGTCTGTAAACCAATCGATATTTGTTTACCTTTCTATTTTTTAGGTTATCTTCACTTACGGGTGGTAAAGTCCTTGTAGATTATCAATTAGAATTATATTATTGGTAATTAGTATTATTGAAGAAATAAAGAACTATTAAGTATTGAAAAGTATTAATGTTTTATTAAGTAACAGCAATATTGACTCTTATCGATTAGTATCGATTCTCAGGATATCGAAAAAAGTTACAAGTATATGTTATAAAAATTATATAGGGTTCTTTAAACAGCCAGTTATTACCAAAGTCAGAGAAATCGGGCTAATATTTAAAAAGTATAACGTTACAATCAAATTAATAGTTATTAATAAACACAGACATTGAATAATAAATTGTAAATATAATAATTGTTTTCACCAAACAGCTGTGCTGAACCAAGAAGAAGGCACTGTGATCGTCAAAGCAAATGGCCGCCGTCAAGTTGATCAAAATGTGACTCGTTCCTACAGTGTTCCAAATAATGTATTTTCTGGCAATATTCCTGTTCTCGTGTCCGCAAATCTCTTGTTATATGTTGTGTAGTGATTGGTGCACTGTTTCTGAGTTGTATTTAGTGTATCTGTATAATTATTAGTTCAAACACTTTCCCCCATTCCGTCACTAATTTGGATTAATGTATTACACAGTTTTCTAATGTTTTGTGGTGTTTTTTGGAGTAGATTAATATTGTTCTGTGTTATGGAGTGTTACTTGATTGTTTCTGTTATAATATGATAGTTTTTAGAAGTATTCCACAAGTCACTCGCGATTTCACAATAACGTACTATACATTCGCTTTGTATGTCTATTATAGGTTAGGTTATGCACGTTACCAAACGTATGTCATGTTAACCGTTCAAAAACCAATAATTAACTAACTGTTTCCTCCAGTTTCAATTAAACTCTTAGCCCATATAATATTATCCTTAACATTGTTCAAAAATATTTTCACATCCTGTGAATACTTTATATTTTCACTATATGAATGCCTAAACTTTGGTTATTTGTCAATTTTATTCACTAGATTTGATTTAAATTAATCTTTCAGTTCATTCTGGTTATTCTCAGATTAAATAATGCCATTTTATAGTGTTTTCTGTCCAAAAAATAGTAATTTTACTTTCAGTTTGGTATACAAACTGTTTGGAAGTCAAAACATTAAAATTTACTTCCTGTCATTATATAAATTCAGCCATTTTATCAGTTATATTTAATATTAATAATTCTATATTGTATTAAAAGGTTCCTATTCCCTTATTTTCTGGTAATTAATTGAATTAGTTGTATTCTGAAACATTATTCTGAAATATATGACTCCCATGTCTAAATTTCTGAGTTTAGTCATTTTTATTTTTATTCATAATTCTGAATATAATTTATTAAAATCTCTCTAAATGGTATGTTTAATTATATGGCATGATCTCAAGTTTATTTTGTCTAAACCCCTTTTGTTTATTTGCTTTTAAATGAGTAATTTCTCTGTTTTGATGAAGTTTGGTTTCCATTCTTTTGGCCTATGATTTTTTAACAATTTTTCTTACAAAATAATTTACAAACAATATATGATGTGTGATACCCTCTCTGACTTTTACAAATAGTATTATAAATTAAACATGTTTTCAAATTACACAAAAACAATTAGTATTGGTTACAATACAAATAATAGTTAAAACAAATAAAGAATATTTTTTTTAAATAAATGGTTGTCTTCAAGTCAGACATTTTGCAACAAAATTCCTATTTCCAACATGGAAATATGGTTTACAACAAAGGTTTTGTACTAACTAACATCTTAATTACTCTCTACTATTTACAAGTGGTAACTATTTTTATAGTTCTGATGTTAGTTGTTTCAGACCCAAACAAATGGCCTTATATCTAAAACATTTTTAAACATTCTTGTACTATATACATAAAAACCTTATATTTATATTCTTATTTCTAACTATTATTATAAGTAGGATTCTACAGTTTTTATACAGTCTTTTATACATTGTCTTTGGGTAATTGCACCCTGTCATTAACAAATAAATAGTATGAACCGTTCAAAAAGCACTATGAAATCTGTTTTTCTTTTTTCATGTAAAACAAAAATGTTATTTTAAACAGATTCATGTCTTATGAACAACATATTGTCACAGTACACATTTTAAGTCATTGAAAAATGCATATTTCATTGCATCCAATGTTTGTGATTGCCAAGAATGAAACACAAGGTTCATTTTTTATAATACCCAAAACTATTACTGGTTCACTTTCACTTATATATTATGTTAATGCTAAATGGTCGTATAGTCTTATCAACATAATAAATTGGTTAGCGTTTTTCAATGGAGATTTGTTCCATGGGCACTATATTATTGTTTCATCTTAGTTCACAGGAAACTTTTACTTTGTTCACTTCTCTCTCTTAAATTTATATACATGTGGTTTTTATTTCGTTATACTTTTGTTTTTAGATATTTATTTTGGGGATATAGGGATTTGGGTGTCTTTTATAAGAGCATGACATCTTCTTCAGGATGCTGCCCTCTTCTTCTTTCTTCAGTCTTCTTTTCTCCTGCCTTCTGGGACTGGTATCTTCTCCATCTTCTTCTTGTTGCCATCAGGTTTCTTGGGATCTTCTCCATCTTCTTCTTTATTTCAGAAATACACAACCTGTATTGGTTGATCTTGGCTTATTTTAGGGTTTCTCTTCTATTTATTCTCCCTCGTTGTGGGTTTGGTCATATTGTGTACTGCTTTGTTATTTACTATTTTACCTTCCTGGGTTATACCTTGAAAACCTTTGGTTATGAGACTGGTCTTGGATGACTCATCACTAGTAACTCCTTTTATTTTAACTTGTATTTTCTTTATAATAATGATTTCTTTCCACAGTTGCTATGAATTAATCTTTTTATATTAAACTTAGTGCTTTCTTCCAAATTTAAATATTATAACTTCATTATTCTAATGATCAATTGCCATTCAATATTATGCATACATCTGTCACGCTACAATATATATATATATATTGAGACGTTAATTACTTTTTAAAAATATATTAAATATAAATAAATTAATATAATAACTTCCACCTACCTTGAAAGTTTCGTTTCTCTGGGGCCAGGATTCTTTCGTGCGAACGCTAGATACAAACATGTGTTTCATGGGTTAACGAAATAACTAACGCTACCCATCGTTAGGAAGAGAAATAATTTGTTTAATGATCAACTATTGAAATTGTTGTTTACCAAATACATTTACATGTTGTCATTCGATGTTATGCAACTTTGTTTCCTACATATTACTTTTACATATATATCTAATAATAATTACTCACTCAAGGTAGCCCAGCCTGCTTTTCACTCACTACTCACATTCTATTTTAAAACCCCATTACCCGATTTAATGCATGATATGAAGTCCCCACCGGCAACGCGTTCTTCAGTGACCTCGTGGCCACACCGCGGTAAGTCGCAAACGTCCCGGAAAAATAAAAACTGTCTCAGCAAATTTGGATGTAACTGTTCTGCAACTCTTCCTCCATCACTGTCACTTGTTTAAAAAAAATTACTTCACTTTTATATCAAGAAACTGATGAAATTTACTAGAGCATACTTGGCTCTGGTGCCGGCCGACACGTACAGAGTAGGACTGGTCAATGTGCTGGGTTGAGCGGGCGGAACTTCGTATTCACTGCCAACAGATTTCCGTCGTCGTATAATGTTGATTTGCTGTTACTTATGAGCTCTATGCATGGAATATAGTCATTATATTCGCCACATGTGTAGCCGATATTTGCATCTGCTATACTGACGTCACTAGCAGTGGGCGGGGTTTAACGGCATTTCCTGTACTTGGCTTGTTCATCCCACAAATTGTCAGCTCCAGCGCCATTTTTTAGCATCGACTTTAGAGTTTCGCAGCGTCCCTTCAGCGCCCCGCCTCGAGACGTTAAGTGAGAGTGTGGTCACACATATACAGAGTTCTTAGAAATTCGGGGAGATGCGAATTCCTTTGCCTAGTTACACAATATAGTAACTGCGTCTCGCCTTTGTCTCAACACTGTTCAGCTTACTATGAGTTCTATTGTAATCGAAATAACGGTTGCCGCATAATAAAATTTCGCAATATTTTTATAAAACTCTCGCACAATTGAAATAAAAATTAAAAATAAAATGACCCAAATTTAGACACGTTACAATACCCCCTCGATGAGAATTCTGCTGTCCACAACAGAAGAAATCTCATCGATAAACCCTGAAAAGGACCAGTGAGGAACTGGTGCCAACAACCCCCTTCTTGTTCTTACTACTCATGGGTACACTACCCCCCTGGCTTGGCGACCATGGACTCATCTGAACGAGATCACTGGACTTCTCCGTAAGAGATCCCAACACCGAAAAATCGAACAGACAAATACCACAGCCCGCCTCACCTTCTAACATGCTATCCCCAAAATCCTCAATCCCTGGCTTAGGTTATTCCAGATCCTCAGCCGATATGTTTCCCCTTTTATGCAAGCTGGGCTGCCTTTAGCAGATACTGGGCTCACACACACGCACATTACATGTTGACATAATACATTGTAAAATTGAAAAATTATTTTAAAATTTATTATTTCATTTAAGAAACAAAATTCAGAATTCCAAATAAAGTATTGTATTCAAAAATTCTCTTCCTTGTTTTTTTTTTTTTTTTTTTTTTAGTTAAACTAAGTTAATTTACCCATTTCTTATGATTAAAACATCCTTAACCTAACATGTGAATACTTAGATTCTAACAATACAATGCAATACAAAATAAATCAATAAAATAAACATGGTTAACACACAAATAATAAAATAATCAATACTTAAAATATTCATTCACTGGCAGGCGAAAAATCAAGATTTTTTTTTTTTTTTTCAAAAAAAATATTTTCTAAACAATTTTAAAATTCAAGAAAAAAATTTAATTTTATTTAAATGTTTCCTTTATATATATAATCTGTTTAAAATTTGTTTGAATTGCTCAAATAAACAAATTGAATTGACTTCCTACTGCCCAAGCTTAGTATGTACATGACCTCCTCAGCTGATCGAAACTAGGTCAAGTCCAAGACCCTTGACCTACATATGTTATGTATACTTTCTGAACATATATTCAACATCTGTAACAATCTAACTTGAAACACAAAACATAATAAAATAAAACATTTAACATAACAAACTATTATTAATAATAATCAAATTGACATTTAAATTATTCAAAATAAACACCTTATATCTTTACATTATCCCATTCTCTCAAAGTTTGGTCACTGGTTTCAAAATAAAATTTTATATTCTTTATCATAAATCTCTCTCTTTGCTTAACAATCTTATTCTCCATTACTGTGGGTGATTTAAACATTGATTCCATTTAATTTACTACTTGATATGCATACACATATAATCTTTCTCCCTTTGACTCTAACCACTAACAACTTTTACTAACATGACACCCATCTCTATTAAAAACATTTACCAAAACACTCTGAACCCAACTTATCGTTCAACTCAAATCGCCACCTTCTCTCTATATATAAAAAAAATACTCTCTAACCTTTTGTACACAGGGATACGTGCTTCCCCCCCCAAAAACTCAATTTCCCTTATTTGGTTCCTGGATTCTACCTAAGGCAACCCCTTTCCACTAAAATCATTCCTATCCCGTCCCAACTTATCATTATGTTGGCCTCCCACATTACACTACCCCCTACTACAAAATTGCCATCCCCAAAATCTCAATCTCATTACCTTACTACAACTACAACAAAATAACCTCATTAATTATAAACCACAATATATCACTCAAAATTCTACATAATTCTCCATTACTACTGTGTCAACATCAATACTTCTCAAAATTCTATAATATACATTACTTCAAAACAACATTACATTATCTTCATCACTACTATTTCTTTAACTTTCAACTTTGACTTGGACAGATCTACATGTCCCATAAAATATTCATCACCCAAAAACTATCTTTTATTAGCTTTCACAAATTATTACTTTATTTCTCACTTTATCATATTATTTTTAACATTACTTTAAAATATTTGTAATACATTAAAACATTACATTGACCATTAATTACTTGGAACATTTATAAACCAATATCAGTGACACGTTATTGTTGATCAGCTGATCTCCTCACACAATGAAAACACATCTCCTACTTGAACAAGCTACATGAAATATATATTTATCAATACTCACTTCTCACCTCATTGTTTCCCCTTTTTCTGATTCTGATCATTTTGTGTTACCCGCCTGCCAGACGTTTAATTATTGGCTTAGTTTTTAAAATATACACACATGATGAAAACACATACTGTTATCAATACTTATATCTAACCTACGATAATAAAATAATACATTTAAAATTATAGCATGAACGCCTTATATTGAGTGTCTGAGCAGCTAGTTATTTAACAGAGCACAAGCAATTTTATTGGATCAAAATTTGAATTAGCAAAAATTTTTTATGTCGTAAAATTTAAATTCGTGGCTCATCTGAGCCACCTCCCGTCCACACACACTATTTCAAATTATGGAGGACTGTATCGCCCTTTTCGCTTCGGCAAAGACTGCATATTTTGGAGTAGTTTTACCTCTCCGTGTCTTTGCTTCCGCTATTACATTTAAAAGGTTATGAACATCAACATGTTCTGGTCTATAATTACACACCCTTAATGCGGGTCTACCACCTGGCTTTGCTGCCCCCAAGCGGGCAGAGTGGCAGCCGCTGTTCCATAGCCGGGAGATTTCCCCTAATTGTCTCCCCCCATTGAATTTCTAATATATACCAATTTCAAGTCAGCTATGGTCAAGGGACTTGATATGACCATAGCTGACAGCTAGCCAAATCCACGATTAGTGCTGGTAAGGCAGTAATCGCCCGAAAAGTCGGGGAAATCAAACTTGCATTTCACTGCCTGTTATACATCGTCTTATTATGTGCGACACGGTCGTCTATCAGTGTGTAAATTTTAACTTACACGAAAAAAAGGTGTGCCGCACATTTTCGCCTCCGATGGAGGTAACACTCTCTGTTACCCCCAACCCATTTCGCTATCTACGAGGGCACAGGCCACCCCCGCAATAGCAACTTACTAACTAATTAATTACAATTGAAAACTAAACTTTCTACAATTGCAGTTCCACACTCCATTGTTCTATCACTTCATTGAGCACCAATCTACCCCCCTAAAACTATCCCCACATTTTGTATTGATAATAAGTTTTTATTTTATTACACATCTTTTCAACGTTCCCATGCTCACTGATACTAAAACTTGACAATTATATTTGGTCACTTAATTCTAAAATTTATTTAAATTTAAAATTATACACATCCAAAACTATTTTGGGTTTTTTTTTTTTTTTTTTTTTTCGGCGACCACGGACGCATCTGAAACGGGGGTGTTTTGCGATGAAGGATACAGGACATCCAACTCAGATCTACTTTGTGCAGTTACTTCGCCTTGTTTTCAACTGTACTACCTTACCTTCCCATCTCTACTAACCCGTCGTCTGAGTTGGAACTCCCCATCCTTCTCCGCAAAACTCTTCATTTCGGTGTAAGCAAAACTATTGTCAATGGCTCATTTTGAACTTTACCATTGACACTAAAAATATTTAAATTTGTATGCACTGCCCTTTACTTAGGTGCAGCCTCCATTATTTACAACACTCTAAGGCAGTGCAGGTAAGTGACAGGTACACCTAACCGCTGCACCATGAGTGCATATAAAAAATAATTTGTCACGTACCTGTTGGGGTCCCCCTCCCCGTTCAAATATGTAGTTAAATTTCTACTTTGTACCAATTTTGGTGGAGCCGGACCATCGTTGTTTTCACCGCCCGAAGGAAGATCCGCCAACCATGGCCCGCCTCCGATTTCCGAATTCCACGGCCAGGACTGGTAAGATCGTGACCGCCCGAAAATGGGGGAGGATCCCTTCTACAAACATATAGAAAAAACAATTAAATGACATTCATACATTTACTCATTGATAACAATCCTTATGCTGACCAAAATAATTTCAAATTTGTAGCGTTGTGCGTACCTACTATCTCCCTGGTTTCTCTATTCTGTAACACATACGAATTCTTCATTTTTGCCTCTACTATCTCGTACGGCCCCTCATAGAGAAAGAAAAATTTCTTAATCTCCTTATCTTGAGCGCTCGATAAATCATGTCGTCGTACCAATACCAGCTGCCCAACCTTGTACTGCGTCCACTTACCTTTCATATCATGTCTCTGTTTTCTCTTCTCCCCCTTCGTCAACAAGCTTTCATTCGCTAGTCTCAGTTTAACATCGTGACCAATAGTGTTGGTTTCCGGTGGATATTCAATTAATTGTTCCAAAATCCTCTGTGGACGCTTCCCTCTTACTAACTCATAAGGCGTGAACCCCGTCGACTCGTGGGTGGTGCAATTAAGCCAATTTTCAATCTTCTGCACATAGAGTGGCCACTCGCTGTGTTTGGCGTGGCAGTATGTTCGGAAAATTCTTCCCAACTCCCTCATGACTCTCTCCGCCTGATTGGACTGTGGATGATACACTGCTGTGTGCTTTGGGATGATACCTTCCCATCCGAGAGTCTGGCGCCATTTCCCACTGATGAACTGCGGTCCATGGTCGGATAATACCACCTTCGGCTTTCCCACGTTGATCATGTAGTCGCATGTGATCTTCTCGCTCAGCACCTTACTTGTTGCTCGCTTCACGCTATATAACCTTACATATTTGGAAAAAGTGTCAAGTACAACAAAAATATGCATCACTCCACCCCTACCCCTTTGGCAATGGGCCGTACAAATCTACAGCTACTAAATCAAATGGTTTTTCTACTTTAATGTAATTTAGTTCTCCTTCTAACCTATAATTCACAACTTTAGATTTCTGACATAACTCGCAAACTCTAAGTATTTTTCGGACGCGTTTCTCCATATTTTTAAATAGACAGGATTCCTTTAACACATTCACACACTTCCGTGCCCCAAAATGCCCGTATCTAAGGTGACAGTCCCACACTATTTTCTCTATCAAACCTTCAGGTATAACTAACCTCCAATCTCTCTCTCTCCACTCTACTTTTTTAAACAAACTCCCTTTAAACACTTGAAAATATTGTTTATACCCAAATTCATCTACATCTGATTCTACACTAGTAATTATTTTATTTAATTTACTATCAGCTCTTTGCATTACATTTATATTCTTCAATTCTTCCCCAAAAAGTTTATCTTCCCTGGACAATCTATAAATCTCTATTTCTTTAATATCTCTACCCGTTCTATTTCTGTCTGTGTCTACTCGTGATAGTGTGTCTGGCACCCTGTTCTCCACACCCTTAATGTATTCCCACGAAAAATTATACTCTTGAAGAGCTAACACCCACCTGGTTATCCGGCTGTGTGTGAGTTTGCAAGTATTCAGGAACGACAGCGCTTTATGGTCCGTCCTGATGATGGTTTGGTTACCCAGCAGGTACGTACGGAACTTCTTCACGGCGAACACTATACTGAGGAGCTCCTTCTCGGTGGTAGTATAATTACGTTCTGCGGCTAGCAACATCCGGCTGGCGAAGGCGATGGTTTTGTGTTCTTTCGCCTCGTCCTCTTGGTATAGTTCTGCTCCAAGTGCTATATTGCTTGCGTCTGTCTGTAAGTAAAATTTTTCATTAACATTGGGATGAGTCATTAAATCATATCAGCGAACTTATTTTTGATTTCATTGAACGCTGCTCTTTCGTTATCTCCCCACCTCCATTGTTTATTCTTTTGCAGCACTGCGCTGAGTCGGGCCGTTGTCTGGGCGTAGTTCCGCTGGAACTTCCTGTAAAAATTACAGAGACCAAGAAAACTTTGCAATTGTTTTATATTTTTAGGCTCCGGGAACGTCAGGATGGATTCTACTTTATCCGGATTGGCACGTATCCCTGTAGGTGTTATGATGAAACCTAAAAAATGTATCTCTGTTTGCAAAAATTTTGATTTGTACCAATTCACTGTTAAACCTCCCTGATATAACTTCTCCAGTACATATTCCAAATGTTCTACATGCTCTTCAAATGTTCTGGATGCTATCAGAATATCATCAACGTACATGGTTAAAAAATCTAAGTTATGGGGTTGCAAAATCTCATCCAGACACTTAATAAAGCTAGCTACACTGGTGTTCAATCCAAACGGTAGTCTTTTGAATTGATAATTTTTTCCATTGAATAAGAAGGCTGTATATTTTCTACTATTTGCTGCCAACGGGACTTGCCAATACCCGGCGGTTAGGTCTAAAGAGGTCATATATTGTACGCCGCTGAACTTATGAAAAATTTCTTCTATCGCTTCAGGTGACTCCCGGTCGGGAATGATTATTTGGTTGATTTTGCGGGCATCTAAACATAACCGAACTCTACCATCCTTTTTAATCACTACTACTAAGGGGTTAGAATATGGTGATACAGATCGCTCAATTATATCTCCCTCTAACATTTTCTCTAACTCAATCTGAACCGCTCTTCTCTTCGCATATGGCACCGGATAACTTCTTTGCACATAGGGTGCGTGTTCCCTTACCTTTAACTCGCATTCATAGTTTCTTGCCCTCCCGGGTATATCGGCAAACACTTCTCTAAAATTCTCTACTACCCGCCACAATGATTCACGTTGAGAACTCCCTATCACGCCACCCTCACTACAAAATTTCAGTGCTCTCTCATTCCATAAGTGATCTACATTCTCCTCGTACTCTATCTTACTCTCACTACATACATTCACACTAACTTCCATTTCTTGTTTATTAACCCGATTATGTATCACTCTTACCCCTGAAATTCTTATCGCATCTAACACCCGCTCAAAATTAATACGGACTGGTTCCCCTTCACTATTTAATTCTAACCCGTTTGTGAAAATCAATCACCGCCTTATGTTTAATCAGAAAATCATTTCCCAGTATAACCTCAAGATTTAATCCCCGTACGACCAGAAACGTATTATCGTACCCTACCCCGTTAATTATCATGTTTAAATGTACTTGTTTCGTGACTCTTTTACTTCTAACTCCCGTAATACCTACAATCGTCACCCCCGCTACTGGCAAAGATGGAATATTTTTATTTATTTCTCTTAATTCATCTAGTACATGTTCAGAAATAACAGAGATTTCGCTACCTGTATCGATTAAAGTTTTAATCTCCTTACCTTCTATGTTGATTTTCACCTCAGTCAGTCCATTCTCCCGTCTCCCTGCTTCGAAGTCTTCCTCCTCCAATAATTCCTCAGACAAATCTGTAATAACAACGTTGTTTCGGTATCTATCCTCCATTTGGACCCCAGAATTTTCCGGCGACAACGGTCGGGTCCGGTGTTCCATTGTCCCTCTTAGTTTCCCGCAGACGTGCTCGCCACTGCCGTGTTATATCCCCGTTCGTGCTGGTTTCCTCGCTGTTCGTGAGCGTGGCCTCTCGGCGCTCCTCCCTGGCCCTCTCCCCTTCGTTGGTATGCCTGCTGGTTCTGTGCGGGTTGTGGACCCTGTCTCTGCCCCGGTCTCTCTCTCCTGCATCTAAAACAAAAATTCTGTGAAGCATAATTCTCCTGTGAACACGCTGGACAAGTCCATATGGGTCCTCGATTATTTTGTTCTCGTCTGGGATATGCCGGTCCATTTGTAGGTCCCCTCGGCGGTCCTTGATTACCTCCATTATTTCCATTCTGCTGGTTCTGTCGACGGCTCAACTCTTGGTCCCGGATATTCTGAAACACATCTAAAATATTTTCTAGTTCGCTAATATTAGCTACCTCCCGTGTCATAAGTGTTATCTGTACTTCCCTTGGCAAATGCTTGCTTATATGCCTCACGAAGGATCTAAATGGCAATGGCGGTTCTAAGTATTTCGCCTCATTAAATATTCTCATCACATACCCTGTTATATTATTATTGGGCCCCCCAAAATTCCCGGTTCCCATAATTCTGCTTCGTAATACTTCTTGGTCTTCTTCAGACCAATATTTATTTCTAAACGCGGACTCAAAACTTTCAAAACATCCCCATTCCGTTTTGTGTACCTCGGCCCATATCTCCGAACTACCTTTGAAGCATTTTAAAATCTTTAACAATTGAACTTCCCAGTTATTAGTGCTAAACTTATTGAACTCTCTCACTCTATTTATGAACTGCATAGGATGTACTCTTTTGTTGTCACAACTAAATGTCTCTAACTCAACTTCACTGCTTACGTCACGAGTCATAATTACTCGTTCGGTAACAGTGTTTACTTGTTGGCTGATGGCCATGCTCAATTCATTTTTAACATTCATTAACTTAAGGTTACTCTCAGATTCAAGGTCACTTATTGTATCGTGTATGGTCTTAAATTCAATCTTACAATTATTTTCTATTTCTCTTATTTTACTATTATTATTTTCAATATGACTCATAGCATAACCAGTCTTACATTCAGTATTGGTGTTGCATTCACTGATTTGTTTCTCAACAATTGTATTTATTACTCTATATTGTTCAGTGATCTGTTTCTCTACTTTATTAGTTATATCATTGGTTATATCAGAAACACGGCACTCTAATTGCTCATTTATGGACTCTGACAATTGTGATTTCATACTTTCACAACGTTCATCAATATGTCTATCTAGTACACGACTCAAATTATCAAATTGTACATTAATACTCTGCTGCAACTGAGAATTCTGTTGTTCGAATTTTATATTAAAATTGCTATTCTGAACGTCAAAACGACGGTCTATTTTATCGAATTTTTCGTCACTAGAGTTAAAACGGCTCTCAAATTTTTTGTCAATTGCATGAAACTTGTCATTCTGCACGTCAAATTTTACGTTAATATCGTTAATATCACTAGACATGTTTCTCATGAAATTAAATAGATCGTCCAGTGACAACCCTTTTGCTTTACTTGTTACACGAGTTGATATCGCTCCCGGTGTATTAAGAACAGATACTTCTACATTATACTCATTTATTGGCGTTAATTCTGTTTGAATACCGGAGTCAGCATTTACTTGACTCTCGGTCTGACTGTCAGATATACTGACTTCATTGTTATCTGCCATTTCTTATTTTATACTCTATACTTATGTATAAATATAATATAATCAATATAATGTATTACATAACCAATTTTGCGTTAATAACGCACTTTCGTTTTATTCCGCTAACCCCAAAAACATGTTTGTATCTTTTCTGTAGGTACGGTCTTTAATATTTTAATTAATAAAAACTGTCCCTGTATCGGAAGCCATTGAGACGTTAATTACTTTTTAAAAATATATTAAATATAAATAAATTAATATAATAACTTCCACCTACCTTGAAAGTTTCGTTTCTCTGGGGCCAGGATTCTTTCGTGCGAACGCTAGATACAAACATGTGTTTCATGGGTTAACGAAATAACTAACGCTACCCATCGTTAGGAAGAGAAATAATTTGTTTAATGATCAACTATTGAAATTATTGTTTACCAAATACATTTACATGTTGTCATTCGATGTTATGCAACTTTGTTTCCTACATATTACTTTTACATATATATCTAATAATAATTACTCACTCAAGGTAGCCCAGCCTACTTTTCACTCACTACTCACATTCTATTTTAAAACCCCATTACCCGATTTAATGCATGATATGAAGTCCCCACCGGCAACGCGTTCTTCAGTGACCTCGTGGCCACACCGCGGTAAGTCGCAAACGTCCCGGAAAAATAAAAACTGTCTCAGCAAATTTGGATGTAACTGTTCTGCAACTCTTCCTCCATCACTGTCACTTGTTTAAAAAAAAATTACTTCACTTTTATATCAAGAAACTGATGAAATTTACTAGAGCATACTTGGCTCTGGTGCCGGCCGACACGTACAGAGTAGGACTGGTCAATGTGCTGGGTTGAGCGGGCGGAACTTCGTATTCACTGCCAACAGATTTCCATCGTCGTATAATGTTGATTTGCTGTTACTTATGAGCTCTATGCATGGAATATAGTCATTATATTCGCCACATGTGTAGCCGATATTTGCATCTGCTATACTGACGTCACTAGCAGTGGGCGGGGTTTAACGGCATTTCCTGTACTTGGCTTGTTCATCCCACAAATTGTCCGCTCCAGCGCCATTTTTTAGCATCGACTTTAGAGTTTCGCAGCGTCCCTTCAGCGCCCCGCCTCGAGACGTTAAGTGCGAGTGTGGTCACACATATACAGAGTTCTTAGAAATTCGGGGAGATGCGAATTCCTTTGCCTAGTTACACAATACAGTAACTGCGTCTCGCCTTTGTCTCAACACTGCTCAGCTTACCATTAGTTCTATTGTAATCGAAATAACGGTTGCCGCATAATAAAATTTCACAATATTTTTATAAAACTCTCGCACAATTGAAATAAAAATTAAAAATAAAATGACCCAAATTTAGACACGTTACAATATATATGTAACATCACAAGATGTTACCTAACCTAAGTGTATGTTATCAGATTTTATAAGGACATAACAACCATGTAAATAGGAATATAATAGTAAAAAATAACCAAGAAAGGAGAAACCAAGAAGGAAGAATGAAGCAGAAGTACCACATGAAACAGTAACCCAAGGGCTGTTTGACACTACAACTAGACTAAGACTGAGACGAACTGATGGACAGAGTAAATTTACATTCAGCTGTCAATCCAGTCAGTAGTTGATGTAAACCGAATGTTATATGTAAATAAAAAATGAATTAATAAGCAGTTAAATACTGTGAAAGCAGAATTAGCCTTTTGCTGATAATAGATTTGACAATGACTAGTAAATTATGAATGCCAAAACTAAAATTAACAATGGCTACATAGTGAGAACAAAGATGTATTTCAGCATCAAATATACTTGTGAGAAAAGAGAACTATTTATAAGAGAGAATCTTATACAAATAAGAGACCTCCAAAAATTACCGAATTGAGAACCAATAAGTGTTATTAAGGCAAAATTCCAATATAGGCGATATGCCTTAACAACGCTCAGACCAAACATTAGTCAGTAAATTGACTGAAGAATTAACATAAGTGTAAATTAAAATACACCGAACAATGGTTATGCCCTGACATAACAAAAGACATTATTAAAACAATAGGTTTAATCATAATTTTAATTGTTAAACAGTAGATTAGAACGAGTTAGCATAAAACGAAATGTCGTAGTAAGTAGGATCATTCGTTACAATGTGTAGAGTTTAGGTGTACACAAAATGTTCAATAAAGAGGTCAGTACAGAATTAATGGTGTTCCCACATAAACATTTGAATAATAAAATGATATGTGAACACAAACAATATTAACCAAAAGTGTAAAATCGGCGACTCAGAAAAAGCAGACGACAGTGAAAGTGATGTACCCGAACATTGGTTTTATAACAATGTCGGTCAAAGTGAAAATAATTCGATATCGAGTGATATCAAATTAAAGAAGAAAAAACGATCTTTAATTTGATAATGATATCAACCCAATTGCAACTGTAATTAGTGCGGGAGAGATGTTAGCATCATTCTAAAAATGTGCATCAGAAAACTGTTTATGAATAATAACAACAATGACAGCGAGCTGTCACCTCTGCATTTGACGGTTAGAAAAAGCCGTTATCAACTGCCAAAAAGTGATACGTCATACCGACACACCTGCCAGAGCCAATCAGAAAATTAGTTAGTAATTAACATTTTTACCTAAGACCGATCAAAGAAGGGGGTATATAAGAACGGAACAGCGAATTTTGAGGCAGACTCTTACTGACCAGCATGTAGTACAGACGTGTGCCCGCCATCTCTACATTTTTAATAACTCTTAGCGTCATCTGCATATTACATTGAAACAAATAGTGCAACACCAAGAAACGACTACTTCAAGTTAATCTACAGCAAACAACAGTGATTAAGTGCAGTATCATTTTAATTTAGTGCGGGAAATAACGAACAGAAAAATAATTGAGTCTGTCCATATCAAAGATGGACATCTGCCTCTAATGTAGTTTTACAGTAGATGAACTTTTTTGTATCTCATGTGTCCTCTAAGTAATTTAGAAAAAAACGATCCCAAAAATTAATCTGAATGTCCATAATCAGTTTTGATAATCTATTTCTTTTACTTTTCAAAGCAAACTGTTTAAAATTTGTTGTCAAAAAATGATATGTCCGGTTTTGATTGGGAATTCTATGTTTGTCCGGATTTGATTGAAACTTAAGGATGTATGTCCGATTTTGAAACAACAACATTCAGACCATTTCTTTCAAAATCGGACATAAGCTTAACTGGACTATTGTCCAGTAAGCTGGACTTTTTTGGAGAATTAAAAAAAACTCATAATGAGAACAAAAATTTAATCTTTATTTTATAGTAAACAAGTTAAAAAAAAATGTAATACACTATAAAAATAGTAAGTCTTTAATACTGATCAGCTCTAATTGTCCTTTAGAAAAGTTATCAAGTTCACTCAAATACAAAAAATAAATTTAAATTATGAAAAATTATCAAATTCACTCAAATATAAAAAAAAATGTTTTGAGACTTTGTCATCCAAATAGGAAAGTGGAAAGTAGGAAAGTAATAGGAAATAGGAAAGTAATACAAAAACTGATTAAAACTGAAATAAGAAATTAAAAGAAAAATAACAACAAGAAAAACATTAAGGTGATAGCTCAACAGTTCATTATTCATTAATTTCCACAGCTAAAATTTCAACTTCGTCACTGAACTCTGGGTTTTCACAACATTCACATTCACAGTTATCTTCATGACCTTCTTCTACATATTGTTTTTCAAGAACATCCTTGTACCATTGTAAATATTCTAAGTCTTTCCAATCATTACCAAAATGTATTTGTAATAATTTTTTCATATAATTTAATTTCTCTTTCTTTACAGGAACTCCGATGGGAATTTCTCTTAGTTGCACCTGATTGAAAGATGCACCCTTTCTGTTAATTGACTTTTCATTACCAGTTATCAGGTTATACGAGTATTCACCTCTAAAGAGAATATTACCCTTCTTCATTTTGCGGATATTTATTTTCCGGCATTTTGAAAGTTTAAAGTGTAACTGCCCTGCTGATTTGACAGTTTTTTGAGCTGCCAGTTTCCAATCGTAAGGTGTCAAATCACATCCAATTACCTTCACAGTTCCATGTTCTGCAAACACTGATTGGTACTCTGCAGGTTGCAAAATAGTTTTCATATTCTTTAGACGTTTCTCAATTAAACCAAACACACGGTCGGCTGGTAAAAAAGAGTGGCCTGTAATGGGAAAAACTAATTCGATATACATAATGGCAGGTAGTGCATTATTAGCAAGCCACTTTCCACACATTGTAAGAACATTAATGTTCTTATTTTGGCCTGGACAGCCATCAGCAACCAGACGAATTTTTTTGTAACCATTGAGATCAAGAGAGTTTATCTCATTAAAAACAACAGACGCGACTTCGTTTGATGACTTTTTCCCTTTATCTTCTGTCCACGTATACACAGAAACATTGTTAGGTATCAAAGAATCTTTTGAAATGCCTTTGGTTACGACAGATTGTAACAATAAAGTTGCCTTGAATAGTAGGCTAGTTGATCACTTACTTTGGGAAGGACGAGATTCTTCTAACAGTCATATGACATTAAAAAACAGCCATTTTCTTTGTTTCTCAAGTGTTCAAAAAAACTGTTTGCTTGCTTTACATGGAGGTTTTTTTCAGCTTTAAGTACTTTCTTCTTTTCTTCATTATTCATAGCTTATGCAATTTTAATGCCAAGCTGTAGACAGGTGCTGCATTCATCCACAGCTGGTGCTGAAAAGCCTATGTTGAATTTAGAGCTAAATATCCGAAAAAAGAATGATCTCTTTACTTTCAAATCTCCTCGACCTTCATTTTCTTGCTTGCTGTTATACATGTTGAATAATTTTCCAATCGTTAGATCAGATGAAAGATATACCCTTTCACTCTTACCTCGTCCATAATGGCTTTCACAACCATTTACGCTTTTAATAAATAATGTAACAGCCTCAAGTCGATCACCATACTGAACCTGCTTGTGATCTCCACCCCTGGTTTCGACAGGAACTTGTGAATTACCATTTTTGAATCTTGTGAATACACCAATTATTCTATGCTTGGTTATATTTACAACTTTAAGGAAAGTGTCTCTACATACTAGCATGTGATTTCCTGCTTGATTTACTATTGTATATTCGTAAGTGAAGCTTTTAGGTTCTTTCTGGCTGCCGTGGTTTTGCTTCTTTGGAGGTTTGGCTCTACAAAACTTCAATAAGAAAGCATCTTGCTTACCTTTGTCTGGAATTAAATAAAAAGAAGAGCTAAAATCTTTGATGTCCTTCATACTAAGGAGCATGCATTGAAATCGTGACCTGTGGTTGCAACTAGGATATGAAGTTTCTTTTTTTCAAGAGTCCGTTTCCAGTTCTTTGGGTTTGATTGTCGGATCCGAGCTTTATCAGACGACACTTCTTCTATTGAAACATCCATTTTCACTTGAAGAAATAAATGTTTCAAATAAAATTAATCAAAACACACTTCAAACTGTACACTGTCAACAAAACAAACCCTTAACAACCACAGGCAGCCATGACAGTTTTGGAAGGTCACATGACACAATCTAGGAATCTGATTGGTTGAAAATCATATGTCCGCTTTTGATTGAAACAAGAGAGCAGCATGTCCAATTTTTGATTGAAACACGATATTTATCTCGTATTTTATTCATATTTATGTCCGATTTTGAGTGAAATGGTTGGCACCATTCAATTCACCGTAAAAAATAATATAAGAAACAGCTATTTTCTCAATTTCAAAAAAAAATCATTTGTCCGTCTTTGATATGGACAGACTCAATTAATTGTTATTATTCACGATCCATTTTAATCAGAAGAGGATCGCATTATTCTGTTCTTGTGCGAGTTTAGTGCCGAAACCCAGTAATCATTATAATCCGATTACTGAAGTGATTAATAAGTTTTAATTAAATAATTAAAACTCAGAAGGTAACAGTGCAATCATTACTAATTTTTACCTGAGCGCCATAACCTGTACTTTTTTCAACACTAGCCTGTACTGACGCAAAACACGAAAACATTTTAAGATTACACCACGTCTCTATTTATTATACGAATTTGTTATTATAAATTAAGCTATATGTTAGTTGTAAGGGTTCTCACATGATAAATATTGTCACTAAAAAAGCAAGCGTTGATGAAACGCGCGATCTTTCAACAGATCATTTTTTTGTTTACTTTACGAAAGTAACCTAAAAACTTTGTTGATCAATTTTATATCAAAAAGATTATTGGATATTGTGTAGGCATAATTGTTTTTCTTCGTGTCTCAAAGAATTCACTACTGAGATTTTCATAATTTTAATGTTAAAGGTAAATAACATCTGGACTTAGCCAGATTTATAATTCATGTTCTGAGCAAGCCGTATAAGGCATATAATAACTGACTTTTAATTGTACACCTTTGTACTACTGAGATTTTCACAATTTTAATGTTAAAAATAAATAACATCTGGACTTAGCCAGATTTGTAATTCATGTTCTGAGCAAGCCGTATAAGGCATAGAATAACTGACTTTTAATTGTACAACTTTGTATGTTTGCTTTATATTTGTTTTTGAATTCTCTATGAGGGTATAAATAAAACCCATTACTAACAGCATCACCTGATTTGATTTATTTCTATAGGATAATTAAATATTTTCTTAAAAAAAAAAAAAAACGTAAACAACCTTCTGTTGTGTTTAACATTTTGGAATAACATTGCCAAAAGGTGATACTCAATTATTTTAAATTTTCTAATCATTCAGTAATTTTATGTGTGGGTTTTACACGGGATTTTCCCTGAATAAATCCGTGTGGCGCCCACTAATTAATAAACAAGGTAATCTAACCTTGCAACCAAAGTGAGTTGGTGTTTGTAAACTGAGTTGACAGTTTAGTGAACTTCTAGTAAACACGACCAGGTACGTAAAAGTATATTTTTGTTTATGATATTGTCCAGACATTACGAGACATGACACACTCAGACTACCTGCAATCGGGAGAGGAAGTTTCACTGCCAGTTTCAACCAGACGATAACCATTATCAAGCAACCAACTGCTGTACTTTACGTTTCAACTTAAGCTAATTTAGCATTTAATTATAATCAACCTCACTATTTTATTTATTCAATATAAGGGAATTCTTTTTAAACAAGTATAATTAAACCATTGTAAACACTGTGAGTAACTTTGAATGTTTCATTTTAAATTACTTTACTACATTAGTAACCTTCGATTAGAAACAACTATTCCAAACATTGATTTATCTCAAAAGAATATTTCACACATAATTGAACCTTGTTTTAACGAGACTTTTAATATTTTAAACACGAATATAAGTTTAAATAACCACACATTTATTTTATTTCAAGTTAAACGAAATTTGAACGGAATTTAAATTTGATTTTAATAAACCTCAATAATAATAAATAATAAAACCCCGAATTTTGTTTTATTATAAATTGACGCATCCAACGTGTGGCAGATTTAACCACGAAACACACCCCCGATATTCATTTAGGTTATATATTGGCGCACCAACTAGTGTGGCTTAAAAAATATTAAATAAATATATTTTTTATATTTTTATATCAGCCCGGTAGACACGGAAAAATTAACATGCCACGCACACATCGATACAACACAAAATATAGAGCGAAAAGGGAGAGAGAAAGGGACTATTATAACCAGGAAACAGACTGGGACCAAATATACAGAATATTGAAAATCGATGGTGAAGAATTGAATCGCAAAATGGAAGAGGAGAAGAGATGGATAAAAGAGGAGTCAGACCAATTAAGAAGGAAGAGGGAAGAAGGATTTGCAAGACTCCACGAATGGGAAACCCCACAACCAAGGAGGGACCGGAATACAAGATGGTATAATAACCAACCAACATGGCGAAACGAAGAGAAGAGGAATTACCATTACCAGAGATGGGAAGATGAGTGTAGTAGAAGAGAAGCAGTAGAAAGAGAACTAAGAGACAATAAGATAAGACAAAATGAAGAATTGTTCTATAGTCGAGCTGCACAGCAGGAGGAAGAGGAAATAAGACGCCAGAATGAGAGACGAGAAGAAGAGCGTAAACGGAGGGAAGCATTCGAAGAAGAATTGAGGAATGACAAGAGATTAAGAAACGAACAGAGACAGATAGGTGAAGACTTAATGAAGAATGGGAAAAATACTAACGACAAAATTGAAGACGACCATAACCAGAAGGAATCCATGGAACCACCACAAGAAAATATGACTAAAAATGTCCCAGAACAAGACGTCAATGATGGTGTAAAAGAGGAGGAAATATTAATAGCTGACCTAGAGACCGAAACAATAACAAGTAAGGACCAGAATGAGCTATATGAATCTCCAAGTGAACCCAGTGAAGTCACTAACGAGAACATAAAACCCCCTACCAAGAAGAGAATAAAGATAATGACACGACAGAAGAGAATGATGAAGCAGTCCAGGGGATGGTAAGCGATAACGCACCGACCGTGGATGTCGAATATACAAATATAAACTCAAAAACAGAAAATAAAGAAGTAATGGAAACGCCAGACACAAAAACGCCTGAAGGGGAGGTAAATGCAAGTAACACCATAAAAACCCAACCTAAGGAGATAGCATCGGCGGAGCTGCTAAGTTTCCAGAAGATGATGATGGAATGTCGGGAGAAACAGTTCCCCCACCCCGTAGAGAATGGCTTCGAGAAGGCAAGGGAGGAAATGATGAACGATATCAGATCATGGAGAGAAGAAATCATCCAACAATGGAGGGAAGAAATGAAAAATGATAATAAACCAGCAGAAAAACAACTAGACTCTAATACATTATTAACTGAATATGAGTGTGACAGACACCAGGAAGATATTCACGACGAGGAGATTGATGCCGAAGGTATAGAGAACACTCGGGTAATTGGAGAAACCGAAGAGTTGGTAGCCGAGAATGAAGAATTGGGACAAAATAATTTGCCAATGGGTGACGATCAAATGGAGACGCAAGAATTACCTAGAAATAACACTACTGAACAAGTGAAATCGAAGGTTAAAGTTTGTGAAGAGAGAAACAGAATTATTAAGAAGAAGGAGGCGGAGATAAGAAGAATGAGACACCCAAAGAAGACTAGAGTAACAAAGGAATTAACCGAAATGACTCAAAGTGGTCTAGTTAATAGGGGTTATGTCCCAGTCAACAACCATGAAGAAGGAGTCTACAGGAAGGAGTACCAAAGGGGCGTCATGGGAGTGACCAAAGAGAAGAAATGTGTTACCACGAGGAAGACTAGGACCAGCAAAGAACTTAAAGCAGATATTCTTAAAAGGAAGCGAAGGTGTTCCAAGAAAAGAAAAAGGTACCAGGAACAACTGGACCAGCTCATTGAAGGGTACGCCCAAAGAATAAGGGAAATGCGGAAGAAGAGGGACCAAGCGAAGGAGGAATCCAACCAGGAACTGAACAAAGGTCAACCCCGGATTAGAAGAAGGGCCAGACAGCAATAATAGCCAAGGCCCAGGGTACAATGAACACAGGAATACCAAAGATGATGGGAAGAAGAAGACGAGAAAACGGGAAGCCGATGACTATCCGGTAGCCGCAAAGTGGAAAACCCGTCTGATAGGAAGATATCTCCAAAACTACTAATACTAAACATATGTAAGGTTTCCCCAATCATAGACCCAATAGAGTGGAAGAGCACAAATAATCCCATGAATATCGACTATTAAAAAAAAAAAAGATTAATATTAAGGACGGATAATATGTAGTAGTAAGCAACATTTTTCACCCGAACGTTTAGGGTATAAAAGAAAAAATATATATGTTTAAAAAACCATTACTATAAACAAACTCATTTGATGTTAAGCTACAAAGTATTGAAGGTAACTAATTGACCATAACTAATCAATTTGCCTTATCAAGTTACATAAGTGTGTAGAATTAAAATAAGCCAAACTATTTGTTACTGGTGAAAAAGAACCAGATCTATCACACCAAAGGATAGAAAATTATGTAATGTCAATCAAATGATTTAATAAGAAAAAGACATCTATTATATCACAAAGAGCCAGTAGTGGCATATAAATATAATTACTATACTATACTTAGAGAAAAATGTGTATACAAATGAATATTCTATGTCACTTAATGTTTATAAAATGATTATTGAGTACCTCTCATAAAGCTCAAATATTATATAAAATCGTCCAGAATAAAGGTTCACCCAACTAACATTTGAAGGAGTAGAGAGGCAGTATAACAAAGTGTGTAAAATAAAAGAAGGACATTATTATGGAATGTAAGGAAAGGAAAAAAAATATTTGTAAAACAAACCATGTAAACCCCAAGAATGTCTATGAAATTATACATTAGTATGTTATTATATTGTCAAATGAAATTGTAATTATAGAATATTGTATAGTATATAAAATCATCCAGAATAAGTGAAAACCACCATCACTTGAAGGAGTAGAGAAGAAAAATAACAAAGAGTGTTAATTGTAAGAATAACTATTGTTATAATGGAATGTAAGGAAAGAAAAATGTTTGTCAATTATTAAATATTGTACATCAACAGAATATGTCAGAGAACATCAAAAAAAAAAAAAAAAAACCATTTAGTATACCAACAATGTAAGCCCTGATAATTCAGGATGAATATAACTTGTTAAGAAAGATTTAATGAACTATTGTGAAAACAAAAATATTGTGGACTCTAGATAGAACAAACCAAATGCATAAGTACTATAAGCATCAAAATAAGTGTATAATCTTAAGAATATGTAAGCGAACCAAAGCAAATGGTCAACTAGTACAAAAAGTAACTATATAGCTGATAAAAGCATAGCTAAAAATATCAAGTCTAAAAGAAATAATTACCTGTAAGAAAGAAAGTATGTTAGCAAGTATAAAGATGGAAATGTGATCTAAATGAAAACCTCTGATACCTTGAATATTATAGTGAATATATTATGTTATTGAATATGAATGATATGTGATATTTTTTTTGAGTTGTGATAGTGCAACTATTGCCAGGTGCAATGTTTATTTTTTTCTCAGACAGAGAAGAGTAATGCCTCTGAATCTGAGAATGTGTAGTGAGGAACGGCAGAGGATGTTAGCCATAGTGAGCCACCCTGATTCCGAAACCTCTACAATAGTTAGGGAATTATATTGTATTAATGTATCAAGGAATATTATGAAAGAATCTGTGAGGTATGAATAATAATAACCATTAAAATAATCACGAATGTAAAGATATGTGATAAGAAAGTAGAATGTGAATAAGACAGGAAATTGTTAACTTAAAAAACGAGATCTATTGTAGTTAAATGACTTAGAGAGTAAGCAACTTGAAAATACTAGTAAATTAAGAATTGTACCACTGGATAAAAATCAAGCTAGAGTAATACACCAATAGTATGTTTAAAAAATCAAAGAGTACAAGAAAAAAAAACTATAAGAGTATACTAAGAAACTGACATGAATTGATAATTTTACAAAAAATAAATTTTTCTCAAATGATCAATTTTAAAGAGGGTGTGTATGTAACATCACAAGATGTTACCTAACCTAAGTGTATGTTATCAGATTTTATAAGGACATAACAACCATGTAAATAGGAATATAACAGTAAAAAATAACCAAGAAAGGAGAAACCAAGAAGGAAGAATGAAGCAGAAGTACCACATGAAACAGTAACCCAAGGGCTGTTTGACACTACAACTAGACTAAGACTGAGACGAACTGATGGACAGAGTAAATTTACATTCAGCTGTCAATCCAGTCCGTAGTTGATGTAAACCGAATGTTATATGTAAATAAAAAATGAATTAATACTGTGAAAGCAGAATTAGCCTTTTGCTGATAATAGATTTGACAATGACTGGTAAATTATGAATGCCAAAACTAAAATTAACAATGGCTACATAGTGAGAACAAAGATGTATTTCAGCATCAAATATACTTGTGAGAAAAGAGAACTATTTATAAGAGAGAATCTTATACAAATAAGAGACCTCCAAAAATTACCGAATTGAGAACCAATAAGTGTTATTAAGGCAACATTCCAATATAGGCGATATGCCTTAACAACGCTCAGACCAAACATTAGTCAGTAAATTGACTATGAAGAATTAACATAAGTGTAAATTAAAATACACCGAACAATGGTTATGCCCTGACATAACAAAAGACATTATTAAAACAATAGGTTTAATCATAATTTTAATTGTTAAACAGTAGATTAGAACGAGTTAGCATAAAACGAAATGTCGTAGTAAGTAGGATCATTCGTTACAATGTATAGAGTTTAGGTGTACACAAAATGTTCAATAAAGAGGTCAGTACAGAATTAATGGTGTTCCCACATAAACATTTGAATAATAAAATGATATGTGAACACAAACAATATTAACCAAAAGTGTAAAATCGGCGACTCAGAAAAAGCAGACGACAGTGAAAGTGATGTACCCGAACATTGGTTTTATAACAATGTCGGTCAAAGTGAAAATAATTCGATATCGAGTGATATCAAATTAAAGAAGAAAAAACGATCTTTAATTTGATAATGATATCAACCCAATTGCAACTGTAATTAGTGCGGGAGAGATGTTAGCATCATTCTAAAAATGTGCATCAGAAAACTGTTTATGAATAATAACAACAATGACAGCGAGCTGTCACCTCTGCATTTGACGGTTAGAAAAAGCCGTTATCAACTGCCAAAAAGTGATACGTCATACCGACACACCTGCCAGAGCCAATCAGAAAATTAGTTAGTAATTAACATTTTTACCTAAGACCGATCAAAGAAGGGGGTATATAAGAATGGAACAGCGAATTTTGAGGCAGACTCTTACTGACCAGCATGTAGTACAGACGTGTGCCCGCCATCTCTACATTTTTAATATCTCTTAGCGTCATCTGCATATTACATTGAAACAAATAGTGCAACACCAAGAAACAACTACTTCAAGTTAATCTACAGCAAACAACAGTGATTAAGTGCAGTATCATTTTAATTTCGTGCGGGAAATAACGAACAGAAAAATAATTAATTGTTATTATTCACGATCCATTTTAATCAGAAGAGGATCGCATTATTCTGTTCTTGTGCAAGTTTAGTGCCGAAACCCAGTAATCATTATAATCCGATTACTGAAGTGATTAATAAGTTTTAATTAAATAATTAAAACTCAGAAGGTAACAGTGCAATCATTACTAATTTTTACCTGAGCGCCATAACCTGTACTTTTTTCAACACTAGCCTGTACTGATGCAAAACATGAAAACATTTTAAGATTACACCACGTCTCTATTTATTATACGAATTTGTTATTATAAATTAAGCTATATGTTAGTTGTAAGGGTTCTCACATGATAAATATTGTCACTAAAAAAGCAAGCGTTGATGAAACGCGCGATCTTTCAACAGATCATTTTTTTGTTTACTTTACGAAAGTAACCTAAAAACTTTGTTGATCAATTTTATATCAAAAAGATTATTGGATATTGTGTAGGCATAATTGTTTTTCTTCGTGTCTCAAAGAATTCATTACTGAGATTTTCATAATTTTAATGTTAAAAGTAAATAACATCTGGACTTAGCCAGATTTATAATTCATGTTCTGAGCAAGCCGTATAAGGCATAGAATAACTGACTTTTAATTGTACAACTTTGTACTTCTGAGATTTTCATAATTTTAATGTTAAAAATAAATAACATCTGGACTTAGCCAGATTTATAATTCATGTTCTGAGCAAGCCGTATAAGGCATATAATAACTGACTTTTAATTGTACAACTTTGTACTTCTGAGATTTTCATAATTTTAATGTTAAAAATAAATAACATCTGGACTTAGCCAGATTTATAATTCATGTTCTGAGCAAGCCGTATAAGGCATAGAATAACTGACTTTTAATTGTACAACTTTGTATGTTTGCTTTATATTTGTTTTTGAATTCTCTATGAGGGTATAAATAAAACCCATTACTAACAGCATCACCTGATTTGATTTATTTCTATAGGATAATTAAATATTTTCTTAAAAAAAAAAAAAAACGTAAACAACCTTCTGTTGTGTTTAACATTTTGGAATAACATTGCCAAAAGGTGATACTCAATTATTTTAAATTTTCTAATCATTCAGTAATTTTATGTGTGGGTTTTACACGGGATTTTCCCTGAATAAATCCGTGTGGTGCCCACTAATTAATAAACAAGGTAATCTAACCTTGCAACCAAAGTGAGTTGGTGTTTGTAAACTGAGTTGACAGTTTAGTGAACTTCTAGTAAACACGACCAGGTACGTAAAAGTATATTTTTGTTTATGATATTGTCCAGACATTACGAGACATGACACACTCAGACTACCTGCAATCGGGAGAGGAAGTTTCACTGTCAGTTTCAACCAGACGATAACCATTATCAAGCAACCAACTGCTGTACTTTACGTTTCAACTTAAGCTAATTTAGCATTTAATTATAATCAACCTCACTATTTTATTTATTCAATATAAGGGAATTCTTTTTAAACAAGTATAATTAAACCATTGTAAACACTGTGAGTAACTTTGAATGTTTCATTTTAAATTACTTTACTACATTAGTAACCTTCGATTAGAAACAACTAATCCAAACATTGATTTATCTCAAAAGAATATTTCACACATAATTGAACCTTGTTTTAACGAGACTTTTAATATTTTAAACACGAATATAAGTTTAAATAACCACACATTTATTTTATTTCAAGTTAAACGAAATTTGAACGGAATTTAAATTTGATTTTAATAAACCTCAATAATAATAAATAATAAAACCCCGAATTTTGTTTTATTATAAATTGACGCATCCAACGTGTGGCAGATTTAACCACGAAACACACACCCGATATTCATTTAGGTTATAATATATATATATATATATTGTAATGTAACAAGTTTACAAGTATATTGTCCTTCTCCTTAAAGCCACACTGTTGGGCTAGCCAACTTGTAATATAACACAAGTTTTATTATATATAGTACAAGTATTTATGTTTATGGTGGTGTAGTAGTTTGAGTGCAGATACGCACCGGTCTCTACGATAATGTTGTTTTTTATAAAATGTCGTAATTACAACTATTATGGTTATTAGTGTGATTGTATTGTTTGATGGGTGCGTATTAATAGTCCGCTTTTTTGATTTAAAATGATTCGCGCACTCTGTTATATACCTCCCTCACTTACCACACGTAGATATTTCAGTCCTGTTCAGTGACGGTTCCGCTGAAATACATACACTTTATATACAGATAGATATTCAGGTTGAATATTCAATATAGTTATCACACACAATATAAATGAAATAATGTCTAAATAATATTCTGAATTATTATTAGATCTATTTAAACTCTTCCGCCACCTGTGGTAGAACTGATTAAAAATAAATGAACTAATTTAGAAATGAAATGATACTCTTTTTCACTGTTAATAAAAGTGGAGGTTTATTAACAATTCGAGATATTATAAAATCTGTGAACAATGAACAATCAATAGCTAACAACCTTTTAGATAATAATTACAAATAAAAATTCAAAATAAGACTCTGTTCAGCCTCAAGGCTGGTAAACCTGTTATTTGTACAATAAGTTAATTTCAAGAGGTTATGTTCTCTTGTATCAGTGAATTACCATATTCGTAAGGTTCTTTTAGGTAGCATGATACCAGGTACAAGATGTAATATTAATAACGATATAAAATGAACAATAATTAATAATAAACAAACAAATATAAAAATCGAAAATTAATACCATATATCTGATAGTTATGGTACTATCGTACGCGGGAATGCGCACGCAACTCTTAGTATTCTTCTGACAATTACCAAGCTCGTTGGCTTGTACAGTTAAAATGTATCGTAACAGTGAAACTGGCAAGTTACCGTTACGATTCTAAGGTTATGTTATAACGGGTATTGTTATAATGGTTAACTATTTCTTAATATTTATTATTTCTTAATCTGAATATAAACACATTATTCGTAATATATTGATATGTTATTATCAGGATTACATTTATTCTTTCATATTAAAGTTAATAATGTTTACTTTAAAACATCGAAAAGTCAAGAAAACAATTTTAGTCAAATGAGTGACTATTTTTATTACTCATATTTAGTAATAAATGTTTCTAACATAATTTTTTAATAATGATAAATAATTAAAATATTTTTTCAATATTTTAATAATTGTGAATTGATGTTTCTTTTAATTCTGATAATTCAATCATGGTTTTTGATACTTCGCCTTTTCTGACTTGCGTAGTGTCAAAATTATTTGTTTATGAAGTTATTATTTCGGTTCAATATTATTTAAATAAAAATTGTACTCCCTGTTTTTTATCTTTCACAACACTCACGAGTACGATTGACATTATACACTAATCGTACTAAATAACTCCGCACTTTTCACTCGTAAATATTGGTGTAGTGTTAAGGTTATGTATGTTGATTTACTTAATGTCACTGCCGCGCACCAATTCAAAATTAAAACTTTTTCATGTTGGCGAGTGGCGTGGCCTCTCTGTCGAAAGACTGATCGTGAACTGTGATGCTCTCTCTAAGCGTCTCCTGTTCGTCTGACTAAGGTTCATTCATTCTATTGGTTGAAAAAATTATACTCTCCAACTCAAAAGCCTTTGTTTTCTTAAAATATTTAATTTTTTCACAAATTCGATTTTGAGGTTGAGGCTTTGTGACGTCAGCACTGGTACAAAAATTTAATTGAAAAGTTTAAAATCACAATAACTTTCTTAATCTATGTCCTATCGTTAAATGGTTGATGTCAGTGAATTGCGGACATCCTACGCTTTAATTTAAGTCTAAGAATGATTATTTTCCGTCCATCACTTCTATCACTATAACGATTTTATTAATTATTTTTGGTGTATCTTATATTTATAAGTCTATTACACCAAATTTCACTTATTTATATTAAAACACTTTTTAAATAAACACTCTGAGTCCATATCTCAATTGGTTTGATTCAAAATTTGAGAATAATTGTTCCCTAAACAATATCTCGTTATGGCGTCATTAGGCGTCCATATTTGATTTTTTATAAATGTGCTTAAAACTAATTTTTCTTATTTAAAACAGTAATATTGCTATCTAATAATACTATAACGTCTATTTACATAATTTTACACTAGAATATTTGTATATGACTGTGTTTAATCTACTATTTACATTGTTTTAGTCCCCTCCTATCTCTCTTATACATTTGTTACCTTATTTCTGGTTTTCTCTATATAAATTATATCATGTACTAATTGTAATTAGTGTACACACATTGTACCTAATTCATTATACATAATGGTTAGCTTTAGCTAGTTCAGAACCCTTCAATTTTTCAGTAATGGGTCTGTTTATGTTGTGTCATATCATAGTAGTCATTTATTTTTGTTAATACAATAACTAAGTTGTTATTGTTACACTTGGTTTGGGTTTCCAAAGTAGTATTAGACATTATTCTAACTCTTGATAATGTTTTCATTTACTTTTAAACAAGTTTATATGTTATATTTTTCATAAATAACTTGCCCCTCATGGTCTGTTTACATCTGGGTTCTCTCATTATAGTCATTTGGTTTTTAATTGTTTGTATATAAAATGACTGTTTTTGTGGTCATAGTCTGTTCTCAAAGTAGCATTGGGATTCCCTCTTACTGCTGGTAACAATCTTAATTGTCTGTGTTCAAACTTTGATACAGTATTTTTCTTAGCTAGTTAGTCATACAATGGTTCAGCTTACTTCTGGTTATATGTACATAGTTAGTTAGTTTACAATATTTTGGTTACAATATTGTTATTATTACGTTCAGAATCTGTTCTCAAGGTAGTACCAGATATTTATCTCACTACTGGTAATACTTTTATTAACATTGGTATTTGTTTTGATATTGTATTTTGTCTAACTAAATTGTCATACTTGTTCCATCTCTACTATCTCTGTGTCATCATATTTGCTTTGTTTTATTTGCATTGTGCTGCAATATTATACATTGTCTCTTAGGATTTATTATTATTTATAACAAATTCTTGATTGATATCATAGTTGATGATCAATTATTTATATTAACATGTATAATTTTCTGTTTCATAGGTGTCTTCCCTATGGGGTTATGTAACAATGTACCACCTGTTTTAATGCAGTATTTTTCTACTACTAACATGACTTCAGTATGGTATCTTACTATAATATTTTAATTATTTTGTTACACATGTTTATACAACTCCTTCTTAAACAATAACACAATTCTTTTTGTATTAATTACAATATTTTTCTGGTCATTGGTTGATTTCAATTCCTGTCATTTTGTTTTATACATAACAAAGGTTTTTTTTTTTTATTTGTTGTCAGTTCTCTATGAACAATAACACAATTGCTCTATTTTATTCGATTCTGGTGGTCTTATGATTATCTGTATTGATCACAGCCTTTATTAAATTAGTCACACTCATTGTCTGTGTTTATTTGACTATTTTAATTCTTGCTGTTTCATTATGAAATTAACATATTTTCTTACACTATAAACTTCAGCACTGGGATTGTTTGTGTGGTTTATTCAGTTGAAATTAGTTAACTATTCACAGGTTTCACATCTATGTTAAGTACTCACTGTAATTGTTTGTGGTTCCTTAAATGTTAAACACTGGTTTTCTTTTCATATTTGATAATCATCACTTCTTTTGGTCACTTATATAGTCTTTAGTACACGTGGTTTATGTTGAGTCCTTGCATGATCCATACATCCTCTTCTCTCTTCATGGTACGCTTCCTTGTCCTTCTTCTTTCTTCTTCTTCAATATTTTCGTTGTAGTCACTATCTTTATTTATTTCCCTCGCTGTTGGAGTTTGTTGGTCCTTATTTTGTCGGTTCCCCTCACTGTTGGATCCTATTGGGTCTGGTTACTGATATTTTGTTTTGGCTCATGGCATTTTCCTTCTTCATTTTGTATTTGATGTTGCTATGTTAATATTATCTTCTTTATCGTTGGATTTTTATATTAATATATTTGTAGATACACACTTTTATACACTTAGGTTTATTTATCTAGACATACTTCCATGCTTTTCTCTTACTTGACGTTATATTAGCTTATATTATGTAACTACCATATTTGGTAACGTTACATATGCCTTCCTATAAGAATTGATTAATTCTGAATTATTATACTATATTTTTCATTGAAGAATTTATCAATTGTTGTACATTCCATGTGGATTCACATTTTTTTTCCATATATCCCATTACTTTCTTCTGTTTGAATCATATTTATTTCTTCTCTATGTAATCATCTCCCTTGTTTATTTAATTCCCTAATTCCCTAACATAAGTTTAGCTGGGGCAGTTTAGAGCGGCTCACTTTGGCTATTCAACTCTACTGGCCATACTAACTTCAATAAATATGGAGGCAAATCATCTCCTTCAATAATAATAATAAATGATTGCTGGCATTACTCCTCAGTCAATTCATCTCAAATCATCAAAAATAATAATAGTGGTCGTTCTTCCGACAAATAATAAATATCCTTGGGATTAATTCACGCATCTGCGGTTTATACATTGTTATTCTCTCTTTTCTTGATTCAACTTAACAATATTCTTCACATATTATAGGGATAGTTTGTTTTACATTTCCTCACTGGTATAATACTCTCATGATTATCTTCGTTAGTATATTACCTTTCATTCTTCTTCATTATTGATTAATCTCTTCATTTTGTATCATTTTGAACGTCATTTCGTCATATTCTTCATTTCAGGTTTTATTCTTCTAGATATAATTCATAAGTACATTTATTTTTTCTTTCTTCTTTCTCATGGTTTTAGTTGGTATTTAAATTCCATGTGGTATTGGCTTTTCTCTAGTAAAATACACTAGAATATTGTGGTTGTGTGTGGTGGTTTGTCTACATTAATACATTTCTTTGGTTTTATTCTTCCAACTTCTCATTTGCTCCTTCTTCCTTTCTCATTAGTACGGGTAAGATGTTCTCATTTACTTGTTGACTAGGCTCTTGGAAATAATCATGCCAGGGATGTAAGTTGTCAGTATCGTATGTACCTTTTCTTTATTATTCATAGTACGGGTGAGATGTTCAATTTTACTTGTTGACGTGGCTCTTGGAAATAGTTATGCCTAGGGTGTAATTTGTCTTTCTCGTATAGTACTTTTCTCTATTTATTCATAGTACGGGTAAGATGTTCTCATTTACTTGTTGACGTGGCTCTTGGAATTCATATGTGCCTAGGATGTAATGCGTCAGTCTCGTATGTTTTTCTTTATATTAGTACGGGTAAGATGTTAAATTTTTACTTGTTGACTAGGCTCTTGGAAATATTTATGCCTTGGATGTAGGGTGTCGATCTCGTAAATATTTCTTTTTCATTATTATTCATAGTACGGGTAAGATGTTAAAATTACTGGTTGACGTGGCTCTTGGAAATAATTATGCCTTGGATGGAATGCGTCGATCTCGTATGTTTTTCTTTTTATAGTACGGGTAAGATGTTAAATTTTTACTTGTTGACATGGCTCTTGGAAATTTTCGTGCCAGGGATGTAAGTTGTCAGTCTCGTATAGTACTTTTCTCTATTTATTCATAGTACGGGTAAGATGTTAAGTTTTTACTGGTTGACGTGGCTCTTGGAAATATTTATTTGCCGTACATGTTGTTTGTCTGTCTCGTATAGTACTTTTCTCTATTTATTCATAGTACGCTATTAATCATAAATACAATGTTCTTAATCCTTTACATTAATTCTTTGGGAGCATGTTTTCTCACATTATAAAATTACAATATATATTCAATGTTCAATACATAGTTATACAGTTACTTCTCATTTAATATAAACACATACTAATTTTCATAACAATAATACATCCTTTTTCTTTAGTCAACATCTATTTTTATAATCATATTTTCATTCTTCACTTTTTAAATAATAATAATCTTCATGGCCACATTTCATTTTTCATCTTGATATAGTCAACAGTTATTCATAAGTAAATTTTCATTTTGCACAACAAATATTTTCATCCTTTACATAATATCCATAATAAAATAATTCTTATCGCTATCTTTTCACTTTTAGTCCCATATTTTAATTGTCAATATATTTTTTCATTGAAGTTTGATTATAAGTATTACTGGTTATCATAAGAGTCGGTCCCATAATTCAGTGTCTATTTTATTCAGTTTAACCGTAATCGTCGTTCTCCTCTCTTCTTGTCGATCGGACTTCTTTGGCATCCATACTCCTGTCCGTTCTTGATCTATATCGGGCTATCATCTGGTTCTTCCATTTGAAAGCTATTTGGGCTGAGTCTGCCTTCCATTCTTTTGTCTTCTTTCTCTCTCTTTCTTCAATATATTTGTTTCCATTGTTCTTCTGGTGGCTGTCAGTACTGATGTTTGGTAACTCCCTCAATTTGGTTTGGGTATCGTCATCTATTTTCTGATTGGGTACTTCCATTAATTGGCTCCTCTTCTTCCGTAGTTCTCTTATCTCTCTGGCGTATCCTTTGACAATCCGGTCCCATTTCTCTTGGTAGCCTTCCTTTTTCTTAAAGTATTTCACTTTTCTTTTGGAAACACGTGGTTGAGATATTCTGTTGGTCATCTTCTTCTTCGTTGTTATATAATCTTCCTCCTCGTCCATCTCCATGATACTCCTCCGATACTCCTTCCTGAAGACCCTTTCTTCATGGTTAATAATTGGTAAATTGACCACAGTAATCAGACCATTTCTAGTGATTTCAATTAATTCTTTTGTAACTCTTGCCTTCCTTGGTAGTATGGTTCTTCTTTCTTCCATCTTCATCTCTTCCTTTTCTTTAATTATTCGGATCTTCTTTTCACCACTATCTTCAGGCTCTGGATTCGTCTGTTCCATGTTTTTATTACTTGGTATTTGTACGACTTCCATTTGATCGTCATCCATTAGTAGCTCATTTGGTTCCAAGTGTTCCTCTTCGGGTATTTCTTCAGTCTCTGGTTTGTTGTCGTCTATCTTCTGGCTGGCTTGTCCCTCTGTTCTCTCTCTCTTCTTAATTTTTCTCCGAATTTTCTGCTATCCTCTATGGTTCTATCTAGTACCTCTATTGTACTATTATGGCACTCATCCAATTTTTTACTCACGCCTTCCCTCAACGATTGAAAACTTTCTTTCAATGATTCTCTGCTCTCATCCATTTTCTTACACAAGTCTTCCCTCAAAGTCTTATTCATGGACTGGAGACTTTCATTTAACGATTGAAGACCTTCTTTCAATGATTCCCCCATCCTTTTCTGGCCTTCCTGTAGACTCATCAATAACTTCATCATTTCTATTTTTTGTGCTGCTGTTAATCCCGACATCTTGATATGCTGGTAATGTACCTGCTGTCTCTTCACGGATTGGGTTGATTAGGTTATTGGTTATGGTATATTTTCCCTAATTCGAGCCCCACGGTGGGCGCCAACTTGTAATGTAACAAGTTTACAAGTATATTGTCCTTCTCCTTAAAGCCACACTGTTGGGCTAGCCAACTTGTAATATAACACAAGTTTTATTATATATAGTACAAGTATTTATGTTTATGGTGGTGTAGTAGTTTGAGTGCAGATACGCACCGGTATCTACGATAATGTTGTTTTTTATAAAATGTCGTAATTACAACTATTATGGTTATTAGTGTGATTGTATTGTTTGATGGGTGCGTATTAATAGTCCGCTTTTTTGATTTAAAATGATTCGCGCACTCTGTTATATACCTCCCTCACTTACCACACGTAGATATTTCAGTCCTGTTCAGTGACGGTTCCGCTGAAATACATACACTTTATATACAGATAGATATTCAGGTTGAATATTCAATATAGTTATCACACACAATATAAATGAAATAATGTCTAAATAATATTCTGAATTATTATTAGATCTATTTAAACTCTTCCGCCACCTGTGGTAGAACTGATTAAAAATAAATGAACTAATTTAGAAATGAAATGATACTCTTTTTCACTGGTAATAAAAGTGGAGGTTTATTAACAATTCGAGATATTATAAAATCTGTGAACAATGAACAATCAATAGCTAACAACCTTTTAGATAATAATTACAAATAAAAATTCAAAATGTTAAAGTGTGGATTGAAGAAATATAAGAGTTTTCACAGTATAGTAAAGTTTATTAAACCATACACAATACATACTTAATACACAGTACTACGACACGTGCTTCACTCACGGCGTCTTGTTACAAACTGAAAACTAACAAACTTATACATGCTCACGCGCATTACATATATTATACAATATAAATGTATTGCATATATCCAACACGCCTCCTTACATTTATATTGTATTTACAAATTCAATTTTTACAAATACACATTTCAAGTTCAACTTTTCAAGTTCAGCATAGTTCGAAATCTCTCAAACTTTTCTTTACACAATGACTTTGTAAATATATCAGCAATATTATCATCAGAATTTACCTTTACAACATTAATCATATTTTCTTTTATACATTCGTGTACATAATGGTAATGAACTTCAATATGTTTAGAATTTTTCGTAAAACTTCCATACTTTGCTAAACTTATCGCTCCCGAATTATCTTCAAAAATATTAATCGGTTTTTCTAAAGTTACACTAAACAATTTTAGCAATTCTTTCACAAATTTCAATTCACTCACAGCTTCCGACAACGCTACATACTCTGCATATGTCGAAGCCTTTGTTACACACTTTTGTTTTCTAGACTTCCAATAAATTACATTACCAAATAATCGAATTACATAACCAGTTGTAGATTTTCTGTCCAAATGGTCACCAGCCCAATCGGCATCAACATAACAATCTATAATTTCAGAATTATCATTTCTTTTATAAGTCAATTTTAAATCTTTCGTTAAATACAAGTACTTTAATATTCGCAAAGCATATTTAAAGTGTGTTTCATTATAACAATTCTGATATCTACTTAAATAATTTACACTAAAGCTTATATCAGGCCTTGTAGCTGAGCTTATATATAATAATGCACCAATTAAATTTCTATATTGAATATTCCTTCCACAAATATCAGACTTTTCAACTTTTAAATTTACCTCCATAGGTGTATTATACATCTTACTGTTTTCTAAATTATACTTTCTTACTAATGACTCAATATATTTTGTTTGACTTAATTTTATTCCACATTTACGGAACTCATACTCTACGGTAATACCAAGAAATTCTTTAATTTTACCAAGATCTTTCATTTTAAATTTTTCTGATAAAAGTTTCTTAATATTTTGCATTTTTTCTTTGTTACGTCCACAAATTAATAAATCATCCACAAATATTAATAAATAAATAGTATCTTTTCCATTTCCAAAAGTATATAAACAATAATCTAAATTACTTTTCTTAACACCCAAACTTATTAAAAATTTATCAAGACATTCATACCAAGCTCTGGGACTTTCCTTTAAACCATACAAAGCTTTTATTAACTTACACACTCTATTTGTACCATCCTCATAACCTTTTGGTTGATGGAAATATACCTCAGAACTTACTTTACCATTTAGAAATGCAGTTTCTACATCCATTTGTTCAATAATTAGACCCATTTGACAACAGTATGATAATAAAATCTTTAAAGTTTGCATTCTCGCAACAGGAGAATAAACATCATCAATTTTATCGGTTTGCTGAAAACCTCTTACAACTAACCTGGCCTTATAAGCATTGTCAGACTTTTTTGTATAAATCCATTTTACATCCAATATTTTTTTACCATTTACATTTTTAACTAATTGCCAAGTCTTATTTTTATTTAACGAATCAATTTCTTTATCCATAGCTTTTGACCAATACTTACTTTCATTGCTCTCAAGCGCCTCCTCAAATGTACTAGGAGTATCTGCTCTACAATAATTTGCAAAAATATTACTATTATATACATAATAATCTTCATATCTTTTTGGTGGGTTTCTTATACGCTCAGATTTTTTTATTTTATTTTCATTTTCATCCCCTAGATTTTCATCTGTACCTTTAAAGCTATCATCAAGAGATTCATTATCTGTAGATTCATATACTTCTACATCAGATTCACATTCATTCAAGCCAATACAATTTACATTTTCTTCAACAATATCAACATGTCTAGCCACTATTACTTTTCCATTAATTAGCACTCTATAACCAACTTCACTATAACCGATCAAAATTCCCATATCAGCCTTTTTATCCCACTTAGAAAATCTTTTTTGTTCCGGTTTTCTTACAAAAACTTTACTACCATATAAATGTAAATTTGAAACATTCGGTTTCGTCCCAAAAAATATTTCATAAGGAGTTTTCTTTTCTATAGTATTTGATAACGTACGATTTTTCAAATAAGTAGCAGCACAAACTATTTCAGGCCAATATTTTTTATGGATTTGTGCTTCAGCTAATAAACAACGTGACATATCCATTATCGTTCTGTTAAACCGTTCTGCGGTTCCATTTAATTCATGTATGTAAGCAGGACAATTATTAATTATAATACCTT
Organism: Magicicada septendecula; assembly: GCA_034769895.1. Classification (NCBI taxonomy): domain Eukaryota; kingdom Metazoa; phylum Arthropoda; class Insecta; order Hemiptera; family Cicadidae; genus Magicicada; species Magicicada septendecula. The sequence continues at coordinate 119,334 of JAWRYS010000712.1, read as the reverse complement.
TTTCTTTGGCAAAATTATAAATATTACCATTTAAGTATTCTTTCCCATTATCACACCTCAAAAATTTAATTCTTTTACCCGTTAAGTTTTCACATTCTCTTACATATTGAACAAGACAATTGAAAACTTCTACTTTAGACATCATGGTATAAACTTTAGCTATCTTACTGTAATCATCAATAAAGGAAATAAAGTATTTTTCCCCGTTTAGACCAGCTGTTTTAAAAGGTCCACACACATCAGTATGAACAATTTCTAAAATATCTTTTGCTCTTTTTCTATTATTTTCAAATGGAATATTATGCATTTTATTTTCAACACATATTTTGCACTTCATGAATTCTGATTCAAGTTCATTTGGAATACCACTTAACAATTTATGTTTACACAAAATATTCAAATAATTAAAATTTACATGGCCCAGCATACGATGCCACCTTTCTTTTTTACTCATATTATCACAATTTTTATTTGCAACATTTACCAATGACTCTACATTTTTTAATTTACTTTTCATCTTATATAGACCATTTTCTTTCCAAGCTACAGCTGTAGTATTTCCAAACTTATCAATAATTTTTGTCATTTTACCTTTAGAAATAATAGTATTATTTTCCGTTATTTTACCATAACTTATTAAATTTGTATGTATATCTTTAGCATAAAATACATTTTGCATGTTTACTTCATTTTTCTTACCAAAAAGATCAAAGTAACTTACCACATTACCAATTTTAGTTGCTTTTACAACTCTATTATCTCCCAAATAAACATTAACAGGTTCTTTAAGTATCATACATTTATCAAAATATTTATCATTATTTATTATATGGTCAGTACAACCGCTATCTAATAACCAATTAATCTCGCAATTATTAAACTTATCTTTATCTACCTTACTATTATGCGCCGTGTGATAGTCGACTCTTATAACCCATGCGCTCGTATCTGGATTCTTCTGCTGCGACTGAGTTGCTTGATGTGCTCTTGCACCTCGCTGACTTCGAAAATTGCCATGCCGTCTGGCGTAGTTACTTTTTTCGGTTTCTTGTCTGCCTCGTGGTGCTCGCCATGTATTGCTGCTGCCTGCCGCTTGGCCACCATATTTACAGTCTCTCTTGATATGACCAGTTTTGCCACATTGAAAGCATGTTCGCAGTTGTCGACTTTTATCCGCCATGAATGCGTTAGATTTTCGTCCAGGATATTCATCTTTTTGATGCTTTATTTCAGTCATTTGAATTTTACTTTTCACATAATCCACAGTTTGATCTTCTTCTTTTAATGCGTCTATTAAATCGCCTATATAACTGTATGAATCCGGCAACGTATTTAACATATAATTTAATTTTTATTTTTCTGACACAGTAGCACCCGCGTTTTTAAGCTCGTTCACAGTTTTTTCAAAATCACTGAAGAATGTCGCTGCATCAGTATAGTTTTTAAGTCTTAATTTTTCCAATTTATTTCTATATACAATTTGCAATGCCGTAGACTTTTTCAAATACATTTCATCAAACTTTTGAATTATTTCATACGCCGTTGTTTTATCACTAATAAATTCCAATTGCTTATTCGTTATATTACTGTATATATAGTTCATAACCTTTAAATCATTATCGTCCCACGGGTCTTTATCCTGCGCCGTTTTTGCTCGTGTTATCACTTCATCACATTTTTAAAATTTCAAAAACAACACAATACGTTTTCTCCACATACTATAGTCCTCTCCATCAAACACTGGAATTGTAATGTCATTGTACTTCGCCATTTTTCCGTATCACAGCATGCGACAGCACAAAAAAACGATACTATACTCACTTAAACTCTTGACCACAAGTTTATTCAACCACGCACCTCTGCTATCATGTTAAAGTGTGGATTGAAGAAATATAAGAGTTTTCACAGTATAGTAAAGTTTATTAAACCATACACAATACATACTTAATACACAGTACTACGACACGTGCTTCACTCACGGCGTCTTGTTACAAACTGAAAACTAACAAACTTATACATGCTCACGCGCATTACATATATTATACAATATAAATGTATTGCATATATCCAACACAAAATAAGACTCTGTTCAGCCTCAAGGCTGGTAAACCTGTTATTTGTACAATAAGTTAATTTCAAGAGGTTATGTTCTCTTGTATCAGTGAATTACCATATTCGTAAGGTTCTTTTAGGTAGCATGATACCAGGTACAAGATGTAATATTAATAACGATATAAAATGAACAATAATTAATAATAAACAAACAAATATAAAAATCGAAAATTAATACCATATATCTGATAGTTATGGTACTATCGTACGCGGGAATGCGCACGCAACTCTTAGTATTCTTCTGACAATTACCAAGCTCGTTGGCTTGTACAGTTAAAATGTATCACTTTATTTTAACAATTCGTTTTGAGAATTATCTATTTGCAAGAGAAAAATTTAATAAAAAACTCTTGTTATTATTTCTATCTGGTTTGGATTTTACTTGAAAACAGACTGGTAACAGTGAAACTGGCAAGTTACCGTTAAGATTCTAATGTTATGTTATAACGGGTATTGTTATAATGGTTAACTATTTCTTAATATTTATTATTTCTTAATCTGAATATAAACACATTATTCGTAATATATTGATATGTTATTATCAGGATTACATTTATTCTTTCGTATTAAAGTTAATAATGTTTACTTTAAAACATCGAAAAGTCAAGAAAACAATTTTAGTCAAATGAGTGACTATTTTTATTACTCATATTTAGTAATAAATGTTTCTAACATAATTTTTTAATAATGATAAATAATTAAAATATTTTTTCAATATTTTAATAATTGTGAATTGATGTTTCTTTTAATTCTGATAATTCAATCATGGTTTTTGATACTTCGCCTTTTCTGACTTGCGTAGTGTCAAAATTATTTGTTTATGAAGTTATTATTTCGGTTCAATATTATTTAAATAAAAATTGTACTCCCTGTTTTTTATCTTTCACAACACTCACGAGTACGATTGACATTATACACTAATCGTAATAAATAACTCCGCACTTTTCACTCGTAAATATTGGTGTAGTGTTAAGGTTATGTATGTTGATTTACTTAATGTCACTGCCCCGCACCAATTCAAAATTAAAACTTTTTCATGTTGGCGAGTGGCGTGGCCTCTCCGTCGAAAGACTGATCGTGAACTGTGATGCTCTCTCTAAGCGTCTCCTGTTCGTCTGACTAAGGTTCATTCATTCTATTGGTTGAAAAAATTATACTCTCCAACTCAAAAGCCTTTGTTTTCTTAAAATATTTAATTTTTTCACAAATTCGATTTTGAGGTTGAGGCTTTGTGACGTCAGCACTGGTGCAAAAATTTAATTGAAAAGTTTAAAATCACAATAACTTTCTTAATCTATGTCCTATCGTTAAATGGTTGATGTCAGTGAATTGCGGACATCCTACGCTTTAATTTAATCTAAGAATGATTATTTTCTGTCCATCACTTCTATCACTATAACGATTTTATTAATTATTTTTGGTGTATCTTATATTTATAAGTCTATTACACCAAATTTCACTTATTTATATTAAAACACTTTTTAAATAAACACTCTGAGTCCATATCTCAATTGGTTTGATTCAAAATTTGAGAATAATTGTTCCCTAAACAATATCTCGTTATGGCGTCATTAGGCGTCCATATTTGATTTTTTATAAATGTGCTTAAAACTAATTTTTCTTATTTAAAACAGTAATATTGCTATCTAATAATACTAGTAACGTCTATTTACATAATTTTACACTAGAATATTTGTATATGACTGTGTTTAATCTACTATTTACATTGTTTTAGTCCCCTCCTATCTCTCTTATACATTTGTTACCTTATTTCTGGTTTTCTCTATATAAATTATATCATGTACTAATTGTAATTAGTGTACACTCATTGTACCTAATTCACTGCATGTAATGGTTAGCTTTTAGCTAGTTCAGAACCCTTCAATTTTTCAGTAATGGGTCTGTTTATGTTGTGTCATATCATAGTAGTCATTTATTTTTGTTAATACAATAACTAAGTTGTTATTGTTACACTTGGTTTGGGTTTCCAAAGTAGTATTAGACATTTTTCTAACTCTTGATAATGTTTTCATTTACTTTTAAACAAGTTTATATGTTATATTTTTCATAAATAACTTGCCCCTCATGGTCTGTTTACATCTGGGTTCTCTCATTATAGTCATTTGGTTTTTAATTGTTTGTATATAAAATGACTGTTTTTGTGGTCATAGTCTGTTCTCAAAGTAGCACTGGGATTCCCTCTTACTACTGGTAACAATCTTAATTGTCTGTGTTCAAACTTTGATACAGTATTTTTCTTAGCTAGTTAGTCATACAATGGTTCAGCTTACTTCTGGTTATATGTACATAGTTAGTTAGTTTACAATATTTTGGTTACAATATTGTTATTATTGCTACTGGTTTTCTTTTCATATTTGATAATCATCACTTCTTTTGGTCACTTATATAGTCTTTAGAACACGTGGTTTATGTTGAGTCCTTGCATGATCCATACATCCTCTTCTCTCTTCATGGTACGCTTCCTTGTCCTTCTTCTTTCTTCTTCTTCAATATTTTCGTTGTAGTCACTATCTTTATTTATTTCCCTCGCTGTTGGATCCTATTGGGTCTGGTTACTGATATTTTGTTTTGGCTCATGGCATTTTCCTTCTTCATTTTGTATATGATGTTGCTATGTTAATATCATCTTCTTTATCGTTGGATTTTTATATTAATATATTTGTAGATACTCACTTTTATACACTTAGGTTTATTTATCTAGACATACTTCCATGCTTTTCTCTTACTTGACGTTATATTAGCTTATATTATGTAACTACCATATTTGGTAACGTTACAATATATATATATATATATAATTATATATATGTATTGTATGTTAAAACTGTGAGGTGTATTTTATAATCTGGAACATTTTATACCAAATGATTTAATCACAAAAGATTATGTAAAACACAAAATTACAACAAACACACCAAAAGTATCTATAGAAATTAAAAAAAAAAAACAAAATTATATAAATGACAAATTATTCAATAAATGATTAAATATGTACCATAATTTATTAGATACTGCAATTATTTTTTATAGAAACAAACATCCACTAGCAGCTACAAAACCAATTTTCCCTATAATGTACCTAGCAAGATCCTGATCTTTTCGATACATTGTTGGATTGTTAATGCTAGCATTTTTTTATTCTTTTCCCTAAACATTTTGAAACCATAATTTCAAAGCGATACTACCTGAGATGCCTTTCCATTGTGTTTCCTTTTGCTCAAAAAAAAAAAAATTTTGTGGTATTGATGTCTTTATTCTTTAAAATTTTGTGTGAGGGAGATTGCAAAATTTTTAATTGAACTGTAGCATTTCATTGTCTCAGTTTTTTGTCATTTTTTGTGCTACTGTAAAGTGTTCACTTTTTATTTACACTTAAGTCATGCCGTTTTTATTTTACATTTTTACACTTTCTGTCAAGCTACTGTAAAGCTACATTAAAATATACAATTTTATTTTAAAAAAATGATCAAATCAAGCACTTGTCTGTAATGAACAGAACACTGTGTAATAACTGAAATATATGAGAGTTTTATTTAAGGTTATTGCTGGCTCTCACATCCTACCTTCTAGTATTTGCGTATCATCCGTCAGAACAGTGAATAACTCAACAGGATACTAAGTCATTCTTACTACTGTTCAGATGCATTTAGCATGTACACCAGAGGCAGATTTATGCATAGGCAAAGTAGGCTACTGCCTACGGGCGGCAAATTTTGTAAAGGTCGTTATGTTGTTTTTATACCTAAGAGATGTAATGCCGCTCCATTTCGTCTCAATATGATAAGAAGCTTTTAAAAACATATATATTGTTTAGTAACAAGGCTTTTTACATAAAGAGAATAGTTCATCATTTACTTCTGATCTGTATATGAAGTAGGCCCTACATCGTTTTTTCACAATTACATTTACATACATTATATATGTGATACTTCCATTATATTAATTATTTAACTATTAATTTGTTTACATTCAAATTTTGAACATCCTTTGCCGACTCTGTAATTTGACATGAGTGAATGTCAATAGATGCCACTAGCTGCTAACAGACAGACTATGAGCATAGTATAATTTCATACCCAACTCTAGTGCCAGTTGAGCTTCAACCTGCCGAGGAGGGAAATAAGAGGTCTACACATAGTACGTGTCCGTTAAACACCTGTTGTATTTTACATAAATCGTTAAATATATATTCATCAAATAAATTGATAGGCAAAAAGTGATAAGTGAAAGGATGATTATGTCAAAAGATGTGTATATAATGTATTTTCATTTATTATGTTAGGGTAATATTAGTGGAATGATAATATTCTACCACTACTGTATTACAGTATACAAATGTAGTAATATATCTTGGCACAATACTATGTAATAAATTTGGATAAAAGGCTCATTTCAAATAGAAAGGATAGCTGGTGTGATCAGACATAACAAATTTGTATTAGTTTTTTGAGAATGTATTCCTATCAAACTGCAATAAGCATATTTTCAAACCTTTATGGATGTGTGTCATCGAATTTACAGATTGCACCAAAAATAACAGTTAAAATATATCTTCAATTAAACAAAAATTGGTCTTGTAATATGAGTCAGTAATACAGCATGAACTAATCAGTTAATTGGTATTACAAAATGCCTTATTCCTTTTTCATGATGATCAGATTTTGCTATACGCCTGCATAAATAAAAATTATTAAATTGCTTAACTCTCAACACAAAGTATTTAAACTATTTAACATGAAAAGTTCATCATGTCACATATTCTAGTAACAAGGTAAGTTTTTGGAATAGTGTTTTAGCTGAATTTATACACTAGGAGGACACTCAGCATTTAGTTTGTGTGTGTAACTCTGGTTAATCAAAGAGAATTATTTGTGTAAATTCAAATTTAGTAATACAAATCTACTACCATAAAGGCCTGGAATGCTATGCGTTAAAGAATTTTAATTAACTTTATATGGGGAAATCTGGTTTACATACATTATTTCTGAAAATAATAATCCTGAAATGTAATCAGTACTTATATCAAGTTAAGTGCAATAATTAAATAGATTCTTCAACTTGCACGTTGCAAACTTCAGGTGCTAATCCTTTACATTATTTTTAATTCAACATCAATTTATGTTCGGCAACGTTAAAAAGAACATGTTATGGCCTCTGAGAAAGTACACAGTGAGTGGAAGCTGGCTTAAATGAAGGTAAACATTTTATCTAATAATTAGTGTCCCGTGTTAGAAAACATGTGCAATACATATTATAAAAAGAAGGATATTGTTTTTACTTCCATGTTCCATAAGGAAATGGATGGCGAAAAAATCGTGTTCGAGATAAGGGCTGATTCTGATTGTACTACCCTCAAAACATAAAGAAGTAATTTTTTGAAAGATGTCTGTGTGTAGAATTTTGTCTATGGCGAATGATAACTGCCGCAAATTCAAATAATTTTTTGCATATTGTAGAGGACTCAAGGTCTGTTGATTTTGGTGAAGATCAGTTAAGGAGAAGGGGTAGTTTACCTGCAACGTTTTATGTTTTAACAAGAGTAAAGTACTTAATTTTGATAAATAAAGTATCCTGAAAAGGTCATAATAATCCACTCTAGAAAGGTACATGAAATATCCATAAATGAAAAGGGGTAGGGGGAAGTTGAAGGGGGAGGGGATAATTTTCTATAATTTAAAATGATAGGTGAAGTGGAGGGGATAATTTTTTATATGTGTACTACGTTATCAGCAACGATGAAGTAGATTGTTGATAAAATTCCTTTCCAGGCTGTTTGGCCGTGGTCCAATGTTTTCTGCAAAACCATACGTTTCGGAAGTGCCATTATCAGTGAAAATCAAGTGCGCTAATGTGAGGTGGTATATGTTAGTGACCACAATTCTGTGGTTGAGGCTGAAGATAGAAGTAGTTTCTGTAGAAATATTTCATTTCTAAAACGATTTTAAATATAAATCTTAAAACATGGAAGTCATGTATGATTCTCCACACCAATATTTTAATTATTTGCACAAATAGTATTATTATTTCTTTTATGAATTTGCTAACTGCTATAATTTTTTATTGTTCGACTAAGCTTTTCGTCATTACTGACATCTTCAGGTCTTAAACAACCTGAAGATGGTCAGGGTTGTTTAAGACCTGAAGATGTCAGTAATGACGAAAATATTAGTCGAACAATAAAAAATTATAGCAGTTAGCAAATTCATAAAAGAAATAGTAAGGCTGCTAATTTAAACAATACGAAGAATAGTATTATTGTTTAATACACGTTCTATAAACACATCAAATTATGTGTATACAGTTCTGGAAAAATTAGACTGGCATAAAATTTTTTTTGTTTATTGTAAACTGTATTATGTTTGGAAGTATCCCAAAGTAAATTTAACATTAATCATGTCAATCAATGAGGCCAGTCCAGTTTTTTAAGGCTAGGAGAATCCTTGAAATGTTTGGAGCATCACTAAGTCATCATGATGGATCTAATCATCAAACTTCAGTTTCTGTGAAAAACTGGCAGATTTGAGTAGCCACTTGATAAAGGATGGTATTGTAAAAGCAACAATTCTTTCAGAATTATTTCATAACCCTGTCAGTCTGCAAATAACTATCACTCCTTTAGATCATCAGCAAATTTAAACTTTTCTTATTCGTGCTAGGAATGTAAAACTGCTGGAAGTATGGAATACAAGAACAAATCAAACATTGTGCATTGTTTGATCCAAGAAATTAAAAAAAAAAAACTTGTAACTCTGAAAACATTTGTGCTAATACAGAATTCAAATTAAATAAAGAAAAAAAGGAGTTGTGTGCGTGCTAGTGTGTGTGTTTTAATGTTTTAATGAAGACATCTTCCCCCTTGCTCCTCAACCACTTTCAGAAAATGAACAGACAGAACAATGCCTGACCTGCAAATGGTCTTGAAACATACTTGTGATCTAGCAAAAGAAAATCAGTCCTCTGTGTATTTTAATGATAATTAGTTAATCAATGGACATGTCATGGACAACAAAATCCAAGAATTTACAAACGAATAATGAAAACACAGAGATTAAAAACTAATAAGAAATCATTAAATAGACATAAAGAAACAAATTAGTAAAATTTATTAATGAATCAAAGGAATTCAGAAATTCAACTGATAATCACACATTAGTACATAGTGTTACTAATTTCACAAGTCCACAAAATTTGTAATTATTAAATTCCACTCTAACCCATTATTAATACTTAATCATTTGCGTGTTAACAGAAACTGCACATTGCTTTTTATTGCATTATGTTGAAAAAAGGATTTTAATGTACTTGTTTGGTTATAGGCCTACGTTAGATTGTACTGTGTTCTAAATTGGAAGTAGGTTTTAATTCCGGTACTGGATAAATACAGCGTTTTATCCATACAATAAATACAGCCTTTGAATGTACACTAAGTAAGGAAATGTTTGTTAAGTCTAATTAATTTTAAAAATCTAAAAGGTCAAGTTAGATAATTAAACGTTGACACAACCTCCCAAAATCGTCTCTGTACCGTAATTATGTGCGATAAATGGAAACTAATTTCTGTACTTCCAATAAATACACCCTTTTAATAAAATATATACCAATAAACACCAATAAAATATGTACGAATAACGTAGCCTACTAGGTTATACGTTCTAAATTGGAAGTACGGATAGGTTTTAATTCGAATAAATACAGCCTTTAATGTATATACAGCCTTTTATCCATACAATAAATGCAGCTTTTGAATGTACACTAACAAAGGAAATTTTTGTTAAATCTAATTAATTTTAAAAATCTAAAAGGTTAAGTTACATTGTTAAACGTAGACACAACCTCCAAAAATCGTCAGTGTACCGTAGTTATGTGCAATAAATGGAAACTAAATCTGCACTTCCAATAAATACACCCTTTTAATAAAATATGTGCCAATACTCTGAATTCAAATTAAATAAAGAAAAAAGGAATTGTGTGTGTGTGTGTGTTTTCTGTGGTTGAGGCTGAAGATAGAAGTAGTTTCTGTAGAAATATTTCATTTCTAAAACGATTTTAAATATAAATCTTAAAACATGGAAGTCATGTATAGTTCTCCACACGGATATTTTCATTATTTGGATCAAATAGTATTATTGTTTAATACACGTTCTATCCAGATCAAATTATGTGTATACAGTTCTGGAAAAATTAGAAATAACATTTTTTTTGTTTATTTTAAACTGTATTATGTTTGGAAGTATCCCAAAGTAAATTTAACATTAATCATGTCAATCAATGAGGCCAGTCCAGTTTTTTAAGGCTAGGATAATCCTTGAAATGTTTGGAGCATCACTAAGTCATCATGATGGATCTAATCATCAAACTTCAGTTTCTGTGAAAAACTGGCAGATTTGAGTAGTCAGTTGATAAAGGATGGTATTGTAAAAGCAACAATTCTTTCAGAATTATTTTATAACCCTGTCAGTCTGCAAATAACTATCACTCCTTTAGATCATCAGCAGATTTAAAATTTTCTTATTTGTGCTAGGAATGTATCATGTAAAACTGCTGGAAGTATGGTATACAAAGTTTCTATTATCCTTTTCAAGGTTGATGACCAAAACAAAAAGTACTACTTATAATTCATCATTGTAGCAGTTACACAGCAGTATACTAAACATCTCTTGGTTAATACCTGTACTCTGGTCAGGTAGCACACAATGAATCATTCAAAACAAGTACAATTCAGTGTCAATGTCTAGTGTTTATGTGTCACTGCTACCCATAGTGACTCATTTGTATTGTACATAACAAATAGTATTCTGAATGTACACGTTTTTCATCTGACAAGAATTTTATACTTAGGCAAACTCATTTAATGGTGTAACCTTCTGTAATATGTGCCAAACAAGTATTCATAAAATTAATATATTTGTGTCAAATTGTGTTTTATTTATTTCCAACAAAATCTGTTTTGTGGACATAACTTTATGTCCAATACAATTATTATGTTATTTCTTTTTAGTATCCCTTATAGATTTGCGTGATTAAAACTTTTAATACTAAATTTTTTTTCAGCTGATAACCATGCTTTGTTGAGATTATTAACGAAAAGTTTTGCTCATTCAGTGATGAGGCATCTTCAGTGATAAAGTTGAGTCTCATCGTGGTAAAACTACTGAAGACTTCATAGAATTGGAAAATTAATGAAAATAATATTCTTACAACCAGTGACAAGAATTATGAACTTAAAACAGTGGAATGAATTATTGAATACCAGATACTCTCAATTGCTAAAACAAACACACTTATATTACAACAGTTCTCTTTATATAATTATCCAGGACACATTGTATAGCCTACAAACAGTAATAAAAAAATCACAATAGTTTACAACACAAATAAACAATTGATCATTTGTCACTTTCATTAAAAACTGCTGTCTAATATCATCCTATATGAATGCACAACCTACTACACCAACTTTCTAAAACTCAGCTGGTGGCAACATCCTAATTATCAGGCTAATGTGAGAAAGTTCCAGATGAATGCCAAGAGTGTGGCTCTAGAATATTCTGCAGTGCTGCTGATTAACAGTATGTGATCAGCATCACATAGAGTACTACACATTTAAGCTATCTAATTGACTTGGTATTACAATATTAGTAAAATGTGCTTGTTAACCAAATAGTGTGTTGTTACTCCTGAAAATCCCATTTCACTAAGAGCATTTTAGAAGTCTGGGTTATCTTTTATGTTTCACTCCACAAACATGCCTTTAGTTCAGCATTTCTTAACCTATTGGGCATGAGCCACTGCTGGGTCCCGAGAGGGCATTTGGAGGGTTGCAAAGTCAGGTTCGGAAATTTATTTACTGTGTCTTAAAAACCTACTACATGTAAATAACTAAGATATATCATTTTAACAATTTAAATTCAACCTGTTTTGTACATAGTCTAAACTGTACATTTTTGTTATTCATGCTCTACCATTGCTTTTTACCAGCTCTGATGTTTAACTCTCTATAACCAGATTGAAAGTTGCTTCCCAGAGGGATACAGTGAATTCAATTGGATTCAAGACCCATTCTTGTATTTTGAAAGTTCTAACATGTTCTCAGTAAAACTAAATGAGCAATGGTGTGATATCATCTGTGATGCTGGGATTAAAACTAAATTTTTAGTAAATTATTTTGTATAGTTAGTGATAACATGAGACATGTCATGGACAACAAAATCCATAAACTTTCAGATTCGGACTTAACAAAGTTCTGGATATCTTTAAGAGATGAATATGCTGAACTTTCGGAGTTGCTCATCACATTCATCACCTCATTCTTGAGTGAAATGGGATTTTCATCTCAAGTGAAAAGCAAGCACACAAATAGACTTGACGCACACTCAGATTTATGACTTAATTTAACCACTCTTGAATCCAACATACCCCAGCTTTTGCAGAAAAAGCAGCCCCAACTGTCACATTAGTAACTAATGATTAGTTAGGCAAGTAAAAACTCTTTTGTTTTTAACTTCAGCATGTGTTTATTAGAGCAAATTAGTCTTTTTTATTACATATTTGGTTTTTGCTTTTCTATAATTAAGTGTATATATAATTTGTTTAAGCATAAAAGAAGGCTTAAAGTTCTCAGTGTTACCAAAAATATGATTATAAAGTGGGTGCACATCCCTTCAAGTCTATTAATTTTAAAAATCTAAAAGGAATAATTTTTATATAGTGGTGTGCAATATTGATCATTCTGACTATCTAAGTTAGATAATTAAACGTAGACACAACCTCCCAAAATCGTCTCTGTACCGTAATTATGTACGATAAATGGAAAATAATTTCTGTACTTCCAATAAATACACCCTTTTAATAAAATATGTGTCAATAAAACCCAATAAAATATGCACCAATAACGAAGCCTACTATGTAAGTTAATGAAGAAATTTGTGTTAGTGGTTGAAATCACAATCAGAATGATCAATATTGCACACCACTATATAAAAATTATTCCGATTAGCGCTTTCAAGCTCTGACGATGAGCTGTGAAGCTTGAAAACGCTAATCGGAATAATTTTTATATAGTGGTGTGCAATATTGATCATTCTGACTATCTAAGTTAGATAATTAAACGTAGACACAACCTCCCAAAATCGTCTCTGTACCGTAATTATGTGCGATAAATGGAAACTAATTTCTGTACTTCCAATAAATACACCCTTTTAATAAAATATGTACCAATAAACTCCAATAAAATATGTACGAATAACGTAGCCTACTAGGTTATACGTTCTAAATTGGAAGTACCGATAGGTTTTAATTCGAATAAATACAGCCTTTAATGTATATACAGCCTTTTATCCATACAATAAATACAGCCTTTGAATGTACACTAACAAAGGAAATTTTTGTTAAATCTAATTAATTTTAAAAATCTAAAAGGTTAAGTTACATTGTTAAACGTACACACAACCTCCAAAAATCGTCTGTGTACCGTAATTATGTGCGATAAATGGAAACTAATTTCTGTACTTCCAATAAATACACCCTTTTAATAATATATGTGCCAATAAACCCCAATAAAATATGCAAATAGGTTATAGGTCTACGTTCTAAATTGGAACTAGGTTTTAATTCCGGTACTTTGAATAAATACAGCCTTTAATGTTATGTACAGCAGCCTTGTATCGATACAATAATTTAATGTACACTAACAAAGGAAATTTTTGTTAAATCTAATTAATTTTAAAAATCGAAAAGGTTAAGTTGCATTGTTAAACGTAGACACAACCTCCAAAAATCGTCTGTGTACCGTAATTATGTGCGATAAATGGAAACTAATTTCTGTACTTCCAGTAAATACACGCTTTTATTGTACACTAAAAAAGTAAATTTTATTTAAGTTACATTGTCGTACATAACCTCCATAACCTGGCATTAGTTACTTGTGAAGAAAACAGTTTTAGTACACATCGAACACGGAAAAGCAATACAAACGTGGAGACGAAAGTTGCTTTGGCCGCAGGCTATAGTGAAAGACCCAGAACTTAATTTAAAGGAGAAATGTAAATACCAAATATTAACATAAATGTACAAACATTGATATTTCATAAAACCATACATTATGTGGTACCAAATGAATCTCTGAAAGGAAATAATAACAGTGGTGATAATATTTAATATGTAGGGAAGAGGACAGAAGAATATAATCAATAAGAAGATATACAGCTATTTTGAATAAAAATTCAAATTTGATAACAATAGTCTACTTCAGAATTAACAAATCGGGATTAATTGGTTACTATGACAACAGTCGTTTGGTTACTAATTTACCGTTAGATTTCTTTACTCGTAATATGATGCTCTTGTAGAATAGACTCCAGTTTTTGAACGATCAAAATTGTTAATTAAAACATCAAAATATCAAACGAAATTACTAGCAAGTGAACACCGAGGAAGCAGACGATGGCTGAAACCATTTAACTAATGTCGAAGCCGAATTAAAGAAAAAAGAAAATAATATATTGCCGATTAACTTGAAAAAGATGCCCGAAGCCCCGAACAATTGAAAATTACATATGATTGCAGCCTAATTCATTATTACCAGATCAAATGAGTTCATCCAGTCTACTGAAGTGTTAAGTACCTATTAAATTACCCAAATTTCCGAATAAACTCACGTTAATTATTTCTCACTGAAAGCTGAACTCTCACTAAACTGCACATAATTACTTTCAAAGATTAAATTAAAAAACTAAGACACTGAAAATTTATCAACTGGCAAAGTTAACCTGTCATTAGTTAGCAATATCTTGTAACACTTTTACTACACTCCAATAAACAAATTATAACTACACAGTATATTATTTAAGTTTAACTGATGTAAGGGTGTGTATTTTTATTTTTGTAAGCATTAATAATCCTTTTAACGCAATCTCAAGAACCCGAGACGATCGAACAATAATTATTTTGTGTATAATTTCAACAGACGCCATTACTGAAAGTCTGTTGTTAAGTTCAGAGATCGATTTGTCAAACCCCAGAGATGTGTCTCATATAATCTACCGTTGCAAATGTATTACAAAAGAAAACATAATTTGTATTAACTGAATAATTAATCGTTAACAAAAAATAAATAAGTACTGAGTGTAACCACTGTGTTATAATTTCATTAGGAGGTGGATAATAATTTGTGTACATTTTAGCAGATAGGTAGTAGGGGAGGTTGGCCTAAAATGACATACCATTTTAAATTGTTATTGTGTTGCCAGGAAAAAAATTCTGAAAGAATACAGGATAGCTAAAAAGTAACTTTTGTATGTTCTCTTTGGCATATTTATTTTTGATAATTTTAATTTAATAAATAATATGTAAAATTTACAAATGAAAAAATACTGCTTCTATGTCATTTTAGGCTCACTCAAGGGTAAAATGACATAAGCCATAATAATTATGAATTTTAAGAGTTTAATTCAATTTTCACTAACATACTTATATGTATGAAAATAAAATAAAATTACTACATTAACTAAATTTTCTATTGTATATTTGCAGCACACTTTATGCTTACTTTGCATTGTAAACCTAAGAAATAATGTAAAAAAATAATCACATTCAAAAAATTTAAATTTATGACTTAAAAATTAAAAATCTCTCTGCTACAGTATTATAAACAAAATTGAGACAATATCTGTAGCTCAAAATGGCACTTACAGAGTCACCCAGATTTTTAAGGCTTACATATTTCACACACAAACATTTTTGCACGCTTATTGAGTCCCCCACACTCTGCATGAGCCCATCTTTTGCACTGAGTACACTGAAGCCAAACTTCAAATGCTTTTGAACGTGTAAAAAGGTCGTTGCAGTAAATGCATGCTGCGTCATAGTCATCATCAGCTATACCGTCACCAAAAAGTATCTCTTCATTCGCGTCATTCTGGGGTAAACGCAAGGCGTTTCTTAGCTGACCTTTGGCTTTTCCTGATTTTTTCTGCATGCTTATCCTTCTTTTCCTTAATATAGGGACTGCTTGTAAGGACAGTTTCATTCTCTCTTCCTCGACGCCTTTTCGCTGTGGAAGAAGGTACAGGCACTGGTGGGACGCTTTCAATTGACACTTTTGCTGTGTTGCCACTGGTTGATGGTCCCGGACTAGACTCACCGGATGCACCTGAGACGATGTTTTCACTATCTTGACCAGGCTTCAAACTTCCATTATCGGACGATGATTTTGTAGAATGCTGAAAATCATCGTTGACTGGGGCTTGCACAGATGTCACAACGTCATCTTGCGCTGTTTCACTCGGAACAAAAAGATGTTGTGGAAAAATGTCTCGATTGAATGGGTAGAGTCCCGTATTCTGAAAACTACTTTGAGCGATATGAATGGTTGCTGCTTTACTGTATGCCCCAGTAAAGAGAGAGCATATCTGGTACTGAGTCACGACTCTACCTGGGTGGTTTCTCAGCCACTTGTGGACTTCTTGATTATAGTAAGTTTTCAGTGGCCCATAAAAACTCACATCCAGTGGCTGCATATGGTGTGTACAGTGTGGGGGCACGCACACTAACACAATTCCATTTTCTTTGGCATACTCCAGCACTGGTAACTGTTTATGGCTAGTATGGCCATCAATTATCAAAAGTATCTTGTCATCTACTGATGGCTTCGCATGATTGACAAAATGTTTAAGCACCTTTTCGAAAAGTTCACCCGTCATCCAACCTTTTTCTTACACTAATCCAATGGAACCCACAGGTGCACCATCCAATAACTCGTGCTTTAAATTTTTTCTGGAAAAAATGAAGACTGGGGGAATATAATGATCCGTTGCACTCACTGCACAAACAACTGTCACGTGAGATCCTCTTTCACCACTGGTAATGGTCCCAACTTGTTTTTTACCAGTTTTGGCAAACACTTTTGGTGGATCATGAACTGTCGTTAAGGCAGACTCGTCCATGTTATAAATTCTGTTGGGTGGAATGTTAATTTCTGCAAGCACTTTTTGAAAAGTATTGAAAAATGTCATGACAGCTTCTTTGTTAAAGCCAGAGGCACGAGCGAAAATTGTTCCTTCAGGCTTCCTCAATGAAATGCCTGGATTTCGTTTGCGAAATCCAGCTAGCCAGTCCCATCCTGCTTTTTGGGTTTCATTATTAAAACGATGCTGCAGGCCATTCTTCTCCGCTA
This sequence comes from Magicicada septendecula, assembly GCA_034769895.1. NCBI lineage: Eukaryota > Metazoa > Arthropoda > Insecta > Hemiptera > Cicadidae > Magicicada > Magicicada septendecula. Next base: position 102,029 of record JAWRYS010000712.1, on the reverse strand, counting down.
ACTGATATGCAAGTGTGCGGACATCTGTAGGAGTTAATCCAAATCCACGTGACTCAAGAAGTTGTAGATGGGACAAAAGCTCCTTTTCTGTTTCAGAACTGAATGTCGTTTGGAAGCGGCCTAAGCCCTTTTCACAACCACGAAATAATTTATTTTTACCTCCTTCAGCTCGTCTTCTTAGTGTAGCCTGGGGCACTCCAAATATTTTTGATGCTTTCAACCACCCCATTTCTTTCTTTTTTACTGCTTCGATTGCCCTCATCATAGAATCTTCATTCCATGACTGCCTTGTTGTTTTGCATTTATACTTGGACACCATCTGAAAATAAATCACCCTTATTTGTCTAAAAGTAAATAAAAATATATAGGCCTACTATTTACGGAGCTCAGCTCAACAAAATATAATTTGTTTACTGAGCTGTACACTAAAAATTAACATAACTTTTTTACTAATTCTAAACACACACACATACTCATACCAACACGCATGTACAGACATGTAACTTGTAGCCTACAATTTGTAGAAAATGACATATACATTCACAAAAATTGCTTACAAAGTAAAATCTTTGAATTTTAGAAGTAAAGGTAGTATTTAACTTTTAACTTTACCTAAACTTTTTCACTCAAGTAATAATAATCTGCCTATCAAAAATTATTCTAATTGATACTAATTTAATAATATTTCAAAATTCTGTTATTTATTTAGACTACATAATAAATAACATTTATTTCCAAATGTGAGTAATTAATAATAAACTTTTACATGAGATTCAAAAGTACATTACTGTATGGATAAAATGACATACATCAGGGTAAAACGACATAGTATGCTATTTTGCCCTGACTGTACATGTGTCATTTTACCCTGAATGACAACAACAAAAATATAACCTCAATGCTAGGTTATTAGATTAATACGAAATTTTAAATATAGTTCATAATAACAGTAAAAGCTTACCTTATCTTGTGGACGTAGTCTTTGCTCCTCAACAGCAGTCGTGTAATTTACAAAAAATAATTACTGATTAGTTTAAAAAAACACTTTTTGACTGAAATTTCCAGACAACACTCACGGCTAGAAAACTAATGCAGCCAGCACACTGAGATCACGTGAGCAGTGCTGCTGCCAAATGCTGGGAATGAAAATATTGTTTTCACTGTGCTCATACAAGGACCTTTCTAGAAACTACTGCTATGTCATTTTACCCCAGTGTGTCATTTTAGGCCAATCTCCCCTATTGACGACAAGCGATCGCACAGCCAACGCAACGAACTACTGGCCGATCCAGACGGCCAAGGCGAGGCGGGAACAAATTGAATTCTTCAAACCGCCTGAGCTGCGCTTGTCATACAAACTTAAAATTTTTTTAATTGTTTTAATAAAACAATTTGGCGCCACCCGGGATTTTCACACCCCTAGTGAACAACAGGTAAGAACATCGAGACCTGGTTATTCGTACGTTCGCAACGGACGAAATCTGCGTAAGTTACGTTCTAAAGCGACGACGGATAGAGAAGACACATTACACCCAGTATACTTATACACGTTTAAGATTAGACGGACGTTACTCTAAGTAACAAATTGACGCATCCAACGTGTGGCAGAATAACACGGCAGCCACAAACGTGTATATAACAACATGTTCGGTTGAGTTTTGTTCCTCCTTTCTGTGGCAATGTCGGCAGCCTTCCGGGCACGGTCTTCGTGATAAGCCATCTGCATTACCGTGCAGGCGCCCCCGCCGATGTTGTACCTTGAAGTTGTACTCTTGGAGACGTTCGAGCCACCTTGCCAACTGTCCTTCCGGATTTTTAAATCTCAAGAGCCATGCAAGTGCAGCATGGTCGGTACGTAGTGAAAACTCTCTCCCATAGAGGTATTTATGGAAGTGCTCCAAAGCTCTGACAATTGCCAACAACTCGCTTCTTGTAACACAATAATTTCTCTCTGGTTTAGAAAGCGTCTTGCTGTAATACGCTGTTACTCGTTCTGCACTTGAGACAAAACTGCTCCTAGACCAGTATTGCTTGCGTCTGTGTTTACGATGTACTTCACTTCAGAAGCTGGAAAAGCGAGAATTGGCTGCGAACATAATGCAATCTTCAACGTTCTAAATGCTTGGTCACACTCTCTCGACCATTGGAAGTTTCGTTTATTTTCCGTTAGCTCATGTAGTGGTTTAGCAATGGTAGCGAAGCCTTTCACAAAACGTCGGTAATATGAGCATAACCCCAGGAAACTCCGAACTTCGTGTTTATTCTTCGGAACTGGCCAGTCTCTTACGGTGTCTACTTTATTAGGATCCATGCTAACACCCGCTGCCGAAACCAGATGGCCCAAATACTGTACTTCCTTCTGGAATAGAGAACACTTCTTCGGGCTCAGCTTCAGTTGTGCACCGTGAATTCTAGTTAGAACTTACTTGAGGTTTTCCAAATGATCTTCGAAAGTCTTCCCGATCACTATGACATCGTCTAAGTAAACAAGGCAAGTTTTCCACGTCAGGCCTCGGAGTATCAGGTCCATCAATCTCTCAAATGTTGCCGGTGCATTACAGAGTCCAAATGGCATGACGTTAAATTGTAATAGGCCACTTGGGGTCGACAAAGCGGTCTTTTCCTTGTCTTCTTGATGAAGACCCACTTGCCAATATCCACTCTTCAGGTCCAATGTGGAAAACCACTGTGGTTCGGACAACGTGTCGAGTGTATCGTCAACGCGGGGTAATGGATGTCTTTCTTTGTAACGTCATTTAACCTCCGGTAGTCTACGCAGAAACGCAATCCACCATCCTTCTTCGCTACCAGCACTACAGGGGAAGACCAAGCACTTGACGAAGGTTCGATTACTCCCTCTGTCAACATGTCCTGTACTAACGAGACATCTCCTCTTGTTTAGATAATGGAGGCCTTCGAGGAGGTTGGCGTATCGGTGTTAGTGTCCCCGGTATTGATGTGATGTTGCACAAGAGAGGTTCTTCCCAGTGACTGTCCCCGAACTGCAAAACAATCTTTGAATTCGTGTAAAAACTGTCTGAGTTCTTTTACCTCACCACTTGAGAGGTCGTTAGAAGATCTGTTCAATAATTCTTGCAGTTCCTCTGGTAATATAGAAGTATCCGAAGAACTGGGTCTTCGTTGCGTTATACCGGCTACCCAGGCCACAGGAGTCAATTTGCCTAGGAGTGTATTGCTTTGTAAAGTGATAGCTTGATCCGAAATATTCGCCACTCTAATAGGTACATTTCCGGTTTCGTCAGGTTTTACTAAACTTCTGACAATTAGTATGCCCTGTGTGCTGACTACCTGGGGTTCGAATGTAGAGCACTGATTGCTCCTAGTATCTACCTCAGTTCTAACCATGATGATCTTTTAGGAGTTTGGCGGAACAGTTACGGCCACTTGGTTTATGACGTCCATCGATTTTTCTGCTGTCGTCATTGTTTATAGCATTACCTCTTCGCCTCCGATTCTCAAGACATTTTTTTTGAAGTCGACTATAATAAATCCGTATGCGTTCATAACGTCCATACCAAGAATTGCTTCATCCACAATGTCTGCAACAAGTACTTGATGATTAAACTCAAGTCTACCGAGGTGTAGGTGTATCTCCACTTTTCCATACACTTTTACAGGCCGTCCAGTAGCTGTTCGCAAGCTGCAAGAGCACCAGATTGGCTTGAGATCTTTCACCACGTCGGGGCGCACAATAGAAACTGTTGCGCCTGTGTCAACTGTAATCGAGGTTGGCCTTTCTTGAACAAATCCGGTAACTACCAAGCTCCCGCTGTTTTTCTGAAGTGTAGAAATTGCGTATTGTCTAGGGGATTCGTTCCTCCAGTTAGTCAGCACACGCCCCGTTGTACCGACTACTGCTCGTTTCCCTCCTGCTGAATTCTAACCCGACAATCTCGTTGTAGATGTCCAGGTTTCCCACATCTATAACACTTCGGTCTTCCATCCTTTCTTATTTTATTTTGTGGCGCCGACCGTCGAGTCTCTGTTCCTTGTTCTTCTTCCTCATCGTCTGTGCCGTCGCGATCTTTTAGCGCGCACTTTATGACTTGTCCAACCAGACGCTGATTTGGCGGCCTCAAATTGCAAAGCATGTACCAGGGCGTCCGCACTGTTCAGGTGTCTTGCCATTCTTAACACTTGCTGTAGTTCGTTATCTCGGACACCGGCAGTAAATGTCTGCTCGCAAAACTCGTTCGAAAATCTTCTGGCGCTTCAGGATAGGCCAGTCTAATTAGTCTGTCAATACTTGCTTCAAACTCTTGAAGGCTTTCCACGGCATGCTGTCGCCTTGCTCTCAAATGGGTGCAGTACACATCTCGCAAATGTTTATCACCATACCGTAATTCTAGAGCTTTTATCAACTCGGCATAGATGTTCTGGCTGTCAGGTGGCACTTTCTGTAGTAATTCTGCCGCGGGTCCTTTTAATGTGAGAACGAGTGAGACTGCCTTGTCTTTCTCTGTCCAATTATTTGCGCATGCAGCAGCTTCAAATTGGCGGTGGTACGTTGCCCAGTGACTGCTTCCGTCAAAGTTTGGAGCTTTGACATGAACTGTCCCTACTGCAGACAAAGTTACTTTCTCTATTGACTTATTTCTGCGTCTTTTTCTGTCTTTATTATTAGCACAGTCTGTTCACAAAATTATTTTGGTTGTAATTTCAGACACTGCTCGACTTTATTTTTAATCTGCTCGTTTATATTTGTAATCGAGTCTTCTACTGCAGATATTTTTGTTGACATAGTTTCTTCCACAGTCAAGACAGATTTTTCTACTTCAGCTATTTTTAATGTCATTGATTCTTGTACCTCCGATATTTTAGTAACTTGTTTATTAAGCTCACCTCGTAGGAGACCCAATTCTGCGGTACTGTGTTCTTGGATCTGTTTCTGCTCCTGTATTAATGCTTTGATGTCTTCTGTTTCACGCTTCCGTTCCTCTGCCTCCTGTCTGTGTTTCTCATCCTGTCGTTTTTCTGCTTCTTCCCTTTCTTGTCTTCGTTCTTTTTTCGTATTTCTGCTTCTTTTCTTTCTTGTATTCGTTCTTCTTTTTGTCGTATTTCTGCTTCTTCCTGTGTCTGCCGCAGCAGTGTTTGTAAAGCTTTCATCATCTGACTGGGATCCATGTTTACCGAGTAATTACGAATCACACTCGTCTTGTACAAAGTGTCCAATGTTTCCACTGTTAACCGTTTTATCCCAGTTCTGACACCACTGTTACGACAGTCTACTCGATCGTCGTAGGTACAGTGGAAACAAAATAAGTACAAGACAACAATTAAGTCACTAATCACACATTTAATTTTTACAGTTAAACAGTTCGTAATTAACAACACAGTGTCTACAACAAATAAAATGAAAATTGTTCACACGCAGTAAAATGTCCACTAATATTAAAACTCAATTGTATTACAATTATACTGTCCGAATATAAAACGCAACACTTCACTAATAACTACTTGAACATACACAGTAATAACTCGAACCGCTCTGTAAATATATCGCACTAATACTCTCGAACCGCACAGTCAAAAATTCGCCTCATACTGAACTAAACGTCGCTTGAGTACCGGTATTTATAGCTAGTCGAATATCTAGACGATTCCTAATTGCGTCGTAGTGTGCGTATGAACTACGTAATTAACTGCGGCCTTGACACAGTCCGCACGGCTGGCGGCATCGAGAACTTTCTCGTAGCACGTATACGAGCACGTACACCACACGCTTAAACTCTGGATCTCTCTGGAACGTTCGATAAACACGTAGTGTTCTGTGACGTAGTAACACTATTTAAATTTTATTATTTATTAAGAATGTTAATTAACTAATTTTGATATATATATATATATATATTTCAATCACTTTCTGCTACAGTCCGTTTCTTGATGTATATAATACTTTAATATTTATAACTAAATTTACCTCAAGATATACTTTTTTCCTATTAGGAACATGTTTCGAACAACATGATGGCGACAACAAGAAACAAGATGATGAAACAAGATGGCGAAGGCTGAAGATGAGAGTACAGGAACTCTCGAAACATGTTCCTAATAGGAAAAAGTATATCTTGAGGTAAATTTAGTTATAAATATTAAAGTAATATATATATATATATATATTGTAAGCATTTTCTGATCTTTCTTAGCAGCTCAAAGTATCCACGACCTGATATAAAAAATAATATTGTAATTCATTTTAAACATTGTATTTTTTCGAGTCGTGCTTGGTGAGCGAGTCGATACGGTTACTATCCCATTCGATTCACGAACCGTTGTACTTACCCTGAGTTTAAAAATCATCCAATAAATTGATTTGTTAATTGACAACACATATTATTTTTTTAAAGTAAATTAAGATAAAGGATTTGCAGGCGATAAGTAAGAAGAGGAATACGGCGAGAGTGAGGAACGTCTAGCAATTACTAGAAGGTTGCAGGTAACCTATAGGACTGAGTCGGATCACCAATCGATTGTGAAGTGCCCACACAATCTATTTTTAATTATTAAGAACAATTATTTTTGGCGACATTTTCAAAACCGTAAACTCAGCGACAACCTGTTTTTGCTTGATAATTCTTATTTATTAATCAAAGTAACTTAATAAAATAAACCAATTATGAAAAAATAATCCAGTAAACGATAAACAATAAATTAATTTCAAATTTAACAAAATATTAAAGCAGACAATAACTCGTAAACAGAGTAATTCACTTGCAGTTGTGTTATATATTATTATTAGAAATTGGCGACCAACGTTTAGGGCTGAAATTAGGGAAAAATTATTATAGCAGGAAGTTATAATTGTATTACAGGTAACCTGATTTTAGCTAGCAGCTGCTAGAAGAAACAGAAATGCACACAAGAGGCACGACAAAGTAACGAGCGGCAGAGGCCAGAAAAGAAGTCAGTATGGAAGAGAAGGAGTCAACATTGATTGAAGACGTGGAGACGGGCGATAAAGAGGAAGCTAGAGGAGGACCAGATTGGAATAAATTTATGGAATTGATGAATAATATGAATGAAAAATTTTGACCAGAATAAAGAAGAAACTAAGGAGAGTTTAAGACAAATTAAGGAGGAGAATAAACTGATAAATGAAAAATTGATGGTATCAAAGAAGACAATAAACAAACAAATGAAAAAATAGACAAAATGGAGGAAAAAAACAATGAAAATTCAAGGAGACAAAATGAGGTTCTGAGTGAAAACTTAATGAAACAAATGAACGAAAAGTTTGACTGTAGTGATGAGAGTCTAAGACAAATGAAAGAAGATAATAGGCAAACAACGGAACAATTAGAGAACAAAATAGACAGTATTAACAGAAATACTGACGAAAATAATAGACAAATGAATGAAAACCTAAAACAAATTCACGACAAGTTTGAAGAAAATAACGAAACCTTCAGGAAACAAAACGACAGTACTAATGAGAGTTTGAGACAAATGTTCAAGGAAGATAACAAACAGACCAACAAAAAAATTCACGGTATGAAGGAAGAAATAAATGAAAATTCAAAGAAACAAACCAAGACTTAGAAGGAAAATCTGATGAAACAGATGAATGAAAAATTGGACAGTGCCAATAAAAAGTTAGAAAGCAGAATTGACAGTATTAAAGAGAGTAATAGTGAAACTTTAAGGCAGATTATAAATGAAAATAATAACCAAATGAAGAATGAGTTCAGGCAAATAAATGAGGAAAACTTAAAACTAATTAACGAAAAGATTGAAACCTCTAATAAAGAATTGAGAGAAATTATCAATGGACAAAAGGAAGAAACGAATGACAAAACAGATCAACTTAATGAAATATTAGATTGTGGTTTCAAGAAATTGAATGAAACATTAGACAGCACTTCTGAAAGTATTGAAGAAACATTGAGTGGGAACATGGAACCAGTAAATCAGAAGGTAGAAAATAAAGAAGAGACAATGGCATTGTTATCGGAGAATGAAAATAATAGAAACAAAGAAATTATGAAGCAAATAGAAGTCAACGTTAATGGTGTAAAGGACAAAGTGATTATGAAGAAGAAGAAAATGAGACAAATGCAACCAAAGAAACTAATAAGAACATGAGAGTAATTGGAGATGATGAAGAATGGACTAATTAATGTACTTAATCTACCCATTACCAACCATAAAGGAATAATTAATGTTAAGAATTCTAGAAGGAACTTAATAAAAATTCTCGAAGGACTCACCATAAAACAGTGGGTGAAGACTTAAAAGAGTCTATGTTCAAATTCAATACACCAGAAATAGAAAGGTATAATAAAAAATCAATGATGTCATCAATAACTGAAATACCATTGAAATATCTGTTCAATAAAATAAATGGTAAAGCGATTGATGTAGGCATTGGTGCTAATGAACATATGGTATTAGAAAACTTGCTGTACAAGGTAGCAGAGGCCTATATCACAAGGACGGAAATAGTTCTGCACACCAGAATGATCCGAATGACGAGTGCAGATCAAATAATCGACCATGGGTAAACTAAGTGCAGATGAACACCGAGAAATGGACTGATTTTCTGATTAACGACCAAGCAAACCAATGGAAAAGAAGTATATTAAACCAGGGCCGGAACTAGGGGGCAGATGGGGCATGTGCCCCGGGCGCCGGGTTGGAGGGGGGCGCCGGCTTGGAGGGGGTGGCGAAGGTGCCAACCAGCCCAGACACGGGGCGCCGAAAAAGCGAAGAAATAGTAAAATTATTTTCTATATCGTCTATATGTTACAATTTTTCAAGTAATAAAGCATTATTTGTGCGATTTAGTTTTTAACGTCTTCAATTTTATTTTTATTTAATTTGATGTAATTTAAAAAGCAGTAATCATATCACATAGATGTTAAGAATTCATTATTAATTGAGAATTATCCCCGCTCGGTTTCAATCGGCCATATACAAGTTACAACCGATCTTTGTAAGTGCTTGAGCGTGTTCGGCTACTTCCGGCTTGTTGTGGTTTAATGCAGATAAATTTTTGGAGGGAAAAGAAAAGATTGTGCCAAAGTTGCCAAGGAAACCACTGTTCAGTAGTTCAGTTTATCATTTACGTGCAAGGTGCAAGTAGTGAAGTCGTTCCATTGCTGATATTTTTGTAATAAATACGAATAATTAGATTAATTTTCTTTATATTTCTCGGTACCATTAGCCGAATTAGTCACTCAATACAACAAAAATGTCAAGGAAACCTTCTGGAGCACAATACAGGAAAAAAGCCAAGGAGCGGCATCACAATGAAAACAGATTATCATCATTTATGTCGTCGTGGTTGACAGAAAAAGGTAAGCCCAGTATTTTTTGAATTTTTAAAAATTAGTTTAATTTATAACATTAATTGTTGATGCTAGGCTTTGAAATGTTAAAAATGTTTGCCTTTTATCATGACAAAACTGTTTACGGGAAAATTAACAGACAACTCCAATTCCTTATTGTTCATATATCGCTCCACCCAGGGGCGTATCAACTAATTTTGAGATAGTTTACTGGCCGGGGGGGGGGATAGGAAAAGTTTCGAAAATTGGATGGAAATTGGAAGTTTTCGAGGTTTTCTGCAGCGAAATTTAGCTCGTAATTTAACCCATTCTTAGAATAGATTTAAAAATCGTAAACAGTTGGGGAGTTTAGGGGATCTTTAAAGAAGAATTCAGCTCGTTATATAATTTTGTTTTCCCAGGGCATTTTTTGGGCTTTCTGGATCAACCGCGCAGCCAGGAATTTCTCCTGGGGGAAATATATATATTTTTTAGCGCAAAATATTCAATTGGAAAAAATAATTACAACGTAAAGAACGTAAGTTAGAAATTCAAATTATGTGCAACAATATTTTCTCGGAGTAAAATGTTATATTAATGTTCATGGAAAACAAAAATTTTTTAAATACTTAAATATTGACCAAAATGTCCTTATTACGTGGATAGTTATAAGTGACAATCTGGCTAGTCAAATCATAAAATAATAATAAAATTTATACATTTACGAGTAAAATTCATGGATCTTTTCTCTTAAACACCCCCCCCCAAAGTAGTATTTTTTTAATGAAAATTGTCATTTCAACATTAGAAAATGACTCTACAACAAAAATTTGGATGGAGAAACGTGTTTAAAAAAACATTTTTTTTTTGAAAAAAATTTGTTTTCTTAGTAAAAATATTGTTTTTGCTCATACATTTCAAAAAATAAATTTTTCAGTATAATGATTATTTGTAACATGTGCTTTACGATGTTTTTATTAAAAAATAACATTTGAACGATCCCTCCACGTATTATTATTTCTAATTTAACGTACCTACAATACTTCTTTAATAAAAATTTGCAAAAAAAAATAATTTTTTTACTCTCATGGATATTTTTTAATGAAAATTTCGTATCCCCCACGTAGTGGGTGGGGGGGGCTTCGCCCATTTCTGTGACCCCATGCATATTATTATTTCTAACTTTTAGGTGAGGTAAGCTGCCAACAACGAGACGAAGAAGGTTCACAAGGAGAAGATCATCCAGTTGAGGCCGACCAGTCTAACTATGTACATATGGAAGCCACGAACACTGACACTGTAAGTACTGCTAAAGATATAGAAATCGCTGAACAGCTAGCTCTCAGTAAAACGGACGATTCTGCAGTTTCGAGCATGATAGATAATAGCTCAAAAATTTATAGAAACAAAGAGCTTCAGGACTCACAGTTAGATTTTGATATTAATGACCCAGGGTCATGGCCAAGTACAATATCTGATCATCAGAGATGTTACATAACGAAAATGAGGTTAGATAAAGATAAGGAACAAGAGCTAGATCTAAGTAAAAGTATGAGGGAGGGCCGTAGCCTCACAAAGGACTGGTTTTTCAAACTGTTGCCTAATGGAGAGCAAGTAAAAAGATCCTGGCTAGGTTATAGCAAGATTAAAAATGCACTATTTTGCATCCCATGTAGGCTATTTTCACAAACTTTTAAAGAATCTACAACTAGCTTGTCATTTTTAGCTAAAGAAGAGGGTTTCACCCAATGGAAAAAGGTGAGTGAAAGAATTCCAGATCATGAAAATTCGCAAAATCACAACCGTTGTTTTTGTTCTTGGAAATCACTTGAAATGTCAATGAAAAAGGGAGGAATAGATAAAGAACTACAGGAACATATAGCAAGAGAAGAAACTCACTGGCGACAAGTGCTTCGCTGTATCATTGATGCAATAGTTTTTTTAGCAAAACAAGGAGGGCCATTAAGAGGATCATCTGAGCTAGATAATTTTGGTGATCCAAGAAGTGGGAGGTTTTTAAACACAATCGATTTGATTTCCCATTACAATGCTGATTTACGTGATCATATCAATCGCCATAGAAAAGGTCAGATTGGGTATTTTTCCCACAAGATTCAAAATGACTTCTGTAATTTCAGATTAACAAATGAAGAAAAAACCTTTTACTTTTTAGATTCCGTTAAAAATTATTACACAAAATACAATAGAGGAGTGCTGTAATTTCACAACTGAATTTCACTTGATCTGTTTGCACTATAGTGTAGTGTGTTGATGAGTAAAGCTACGAAGCTGTAATTAATAGCATTGACTTAAGTACAGGAAAGTATATGCTTTTGTTTTTTGTTAAATAGTTTTAAATGGAGTGAGTATGGTGTGGAAGGGGAGGAGGGGGAGGAAGGGGCGCCAAAATATACCCTTGCCCCGGGTGAAAGGAGGGCTAGTTCCGGCCCTATATTAAACACTAAATTAATTGAGACCAATAATCAAAAGGAAAACATAAACGAATACTTAAGACAAATTAATGGAAATAATTAAACAACCAAGATAAATCCAGATATAATGAAACACTAACAAAGACCTAAAAGAAAAGCTAATAATAAACAAAAGGGGAATATAAACGGAAAAATATGAAGGGAATAAATAGAATTTAATACAAATTAACTGAAAAATAAAAAATGAAGAATACAAATGAAGATATGACGGATAACGAATAATACATATGAAATTTTGGATTCCAATACATTGAAAAGGAAAGGTACATATAACCAGTCATCCATGAAACGACATCATTAAAGGAGTTAGAACAGAATCACTGAGATAATAACTACTACAAAATAGTATGAAACGAAAAAAAAGAGAAAAAACCCTATACCACTAACGAAAAGGGAAGTACGAATAACACCCATCACTAATATAATAAAGGAGAGCTCAAAAGCATGAACAGAAGGAAATAAATAAAAAATAGATAAGTATTAAAGGATTGAATTAATAGCAGCACTAATAATCCCAGAACAGTTTTATAGTCGTACTGAGACTACTTTTAGATTTGTTACTTAAAATGAGTTGTCTGCAGCAGGATTCCAGCAACCATTGACCTGAGCAGATGATACATTCCTCTGGACTCAGAAGGTGAAGTATGGACAGCGGTGAAACGGAGCCAAAAGAGCCCACCCGGACTGTGCCAATTCATGTGATTAGGAAAATTAGATATTCAAGGGATTAAACGGGGGAAGAAAGAGGTATATTAAACAGAGATTACTGAAAAGAAAAAATAATATAAGAGATCAAAGAGAGAAGCTCGAGTAAATAAACTAAAAAGTAAATAAAATGATTGATTATTTCCTCAACATCTAAACGATATCTTCTGAAATAATCAATTTTAGTGGTGGGGCAATATGTGGAGATACATATCACCACAATGCATGGAAGAACTATTAAAATAAAGAAACCATAAATAACTAAGTACTAGAATAAATAATAAATGAAAGGAAACTTACTAATAAGGGAATATTAAGCAGTGTATTCTGGTTCCAAGCTAAAACAAAGCAAGGGATGGAGCAAAATAAATGTTAAAGCAAGGTAATATTGTAATTATAATGAAAATTAGAAGAATAGAAGTTAATAACGTGATAAACCCAAAAGATATGGTAAGTGAGAGGTATAAACAAACCCAACGATGAAACAACTAACTGAAATAAAGCATGCAACAAGACAGTGAGGACCACATTAATGACAAGACAACACAAAGGAATGAGGAACAAAGATAACAAATAATAAAGGAAAGTAAACTAAAAACATGTTAATGACCAAGTAAAATGTAAATAAAAAGTACTACATAAATTAATAACAATAATACTAATTAAAAGAGATAAGATCACAAAGTAGGTAGAGTTGTAGAAAATGCAATACAATGATATAAATTAAAGTACGAAAAATGTGCATTAGCTTAAGAAAAATTGTAAAAACTTATTGTAAGGAAGTGAAGTGATTAGTGTACAAGGTAGGAAATAGTGATGATCAAAGATCATGTTATAAACCAGTGGGGAGGGAGAAAGTGAAGTAATGGTCTTATGTACAAAACAATATACATTAAGAACCAGTAAATAAAAAGTTATATGTGTTTAAAGGGTTCTATATACCCAGGAGTTATTACATTATAATTCGTTATGTAAAGGGTTTTTGTATACCCACAGTAGGTACCATGTTATAGTTAATTGTTTGAAGTATTTTTGTACACCCATGATTTATTGTGTTAGAATTAGTCATTTAAAGGTTTTATGTATGCCCACAGGATTTTGTTATGTTGCAACTAATTGTTTGAAGGGGTCTTGCATACCCATAATTATATCATGTTATAGTTATTTGTTAAAAGATTTGCTAACTTGTCAAGAACAATAGGTATAAGAGCTGTTCAGAAATATCAATATCAGGTACAGGGTGAAACATCGTATTGTGTAAAAAATCATTGTAAATGAATGGCAAAATGCTACTAGACCTTATAACAAAAAGAAAGAGTGAGTGTAGTTCGTGTTGTAAAATGTCGGGCGTTACCTCTGCGCACTTTTTGTTACTTACTGTTGACTGGATCCTCTGCGGTGATGTAGTCCTGTAACACAACTTAATACTATGTTTTTTGTGGGCGCCACTTGGAATCGTTTGTTCCAAGAATAAAATGTGATTATTAAAGAAATTAAAATTTTTAAATCTTGCTTCTATGAAAAAATATAAACAAGTCAGTTTAGCTTGGAAAAATCAGGTAAGTTTAATGATTCTTCAAAAACAAACAAATCGTCTGAAGGACTAACATTCATATAAAAAAAAATTATACAATTGCAGAGTTACTAAAGAAAAAAAAATTCACAAGTTATTATTATTATTATTATTGACAATTTTATATATTCAATCAAGTATCGGCTAGTATTTTCAAATTTTTACTCAGTTGAAAAGCATGAGTTTAATACGTGAAAAAATCTTTACTCTCAGGACGTGACTCCTTTGAACTACCAAGACATATCAATAAGATGCTTTACAATAAAAATTAAGTGATTTGAAGGTGTGTGTGGCATGTGCAGTACAACTGTGTGATAAATGTAACCAGGTAAAAAAATTGACTTTAATTTTGGTAACTCACGTTCCAATGGTTAATTAATCTCGCACAGGACACTCCTCTCGGGTAGTTTTTTCAATCTCGCCTCTTCATGTGTGCACTGAATCTATGTTAAGTCAAAATTGCGATCATTTACTATTTCCGCACTTTTTGTGAAAACGTTTGGCAGTAGATTCTCGTTCAAACCCCGCCACTACAAATCAGCTGCTCCGCGTTGATTCCCAAATTGGCCGCCACAGCGCTGATTCCCTTGCAGTATCGAGAAAGGCTTTGTGTTTGTTTGTTTACGTTAAGGGGGTTATTGTCAAGTTAGTCTGTCTATTCGAACACAGCAGAATTGGTTCTCTATTTAAAGTTTTGGTCCCTCCTGGGCCGTTGATGTTCTGGCTGCATGATTTCTATTAAATTTGCCGTGTTGCTGCTCTATTTCAGCAACACATTGGGGTAGATTCTTGTAGAGGTTATGTCAGTCTGTTTGTCAATGTACAGGAAAAGCCTTTCTTCGGGTCTTGTCGATTTATCGCCTCTCGGTTTCGTCTTAGCTGCGTTGATCAGTGTCGTGGGTGATGCATCTGTTCTGGAGTTCAAGTTTCAAGTGTTTTTTGGGTCGAATTTGGTCTCTCTTTTATACTAATTCAGGCTGATTGTTTCCATTGACTTCCGGTATATTTGTGTAAAAATTCCTTCTAGATTGTTCAAGAATAAACGAAATGGAACATTATGGAACAAATTTAACTTCCGTCGAAGCTTTTAGAACAAATTTCTTATTCTTCACACTAAGGATATTTCAAAAATTACTCTGGTATTTATCAAACAGTTTTACATTAGTACTCACAATTTGTATGCCATTATTACATTTAGATTCTCTGTTTTCAACTGAATCTAGTGATACTAATTATGATTGGTTTCTGAATAAATTAACTCTAATAAGTAACACAATATACAACTCTCACCTTGGGTTGTTGTCATTGAAATCCAATTTTTTAGAACAAAAAATTGTTGTGAAACTATTATGTTTCTTCCACAATCTGAACATATAACATTACTATCTTCCTATAACAAAACAAACAAATTTTAACATATATAATACATAGATAATTACAATTTTACCTGGCCCCTGTCCATGGCCTAGGTTTTTGTCAATGTTATAACACAATAATTAGTCTCTTTCTTTAACATATGTAGTATTTCACTAGTGTGCACTCAGAGTTTATTATATTGTCTGTCTTTTGTGATACCTGGTTACTCTTTACACATATTATTTTTATTACAGGATGACATAGCATCATATTGATTGGTCTTGAGATGCCCTTTTTCATGGTGTGACAAATCTCACTCTTATAAGTTAAATTCTTTCATAATTGATCTTATTTTCAACTGAGTTTGTTCGTTTTTAAGGTATACTGAAGTATTGTACCATTCTATTTTATTCTTGTCAACATTTTGTAAATATTTAGCCAGATATGACTATTTTTTGTACTGGTTGATTGGCTCCAGCCATACATGGTATAGGTAAATATTTTGCTAACTTGACTATTACAATGTTAAAGTTAGTCAAATATATTAGTATAGTCGCTTTATATTATATTTCAACTTTCTAATGCAATTTGGTTGCATTTTGGCACCATTAAATCCATAAATCATACAATATTATATGCCTACCACATGTTTTTAGTTAATACTGTTTTTGGCTATTTTGACTGACTTTTATTCATTTGACAGCCTTCTTTGTTTAAGATAAATTGTTCACTTTTGTCTGCTTGACAATTACATATAGTTTTTATTTCAAATTGATAATAATTAATTTTTACATGAAATCTGAGTGTTTGGTCCCAAATCCAACACATTAATTACGATTATTTAATAAAACTTCCAGGCTGAAAGGCCGTGGTCGATTGCTTAAGATTCTGCTAAACGTTTCGGCCGCACCACCAGTGGCCATCTTCAGTAGCAAAAGAAAAAGAAAAGTGTTCGATAGATGATACGCCGAACACGTCTCCCAATGGACTGGGAACAAGCAACCCAGTTGCTGGGTTGCTTGTTCCCAGTCCATTGGGAGACGTGTTCGGCGTATCATCTATCGAACACTTTTCTTTTTATTTTGCTACTGAAGATGGCCACCGGTGGTGCGGCCGAAATGTTTAGCAGAATCTTAAGCAATCGACCATGGCCTTTCAGCCCGGAAGTTTTATTAAATAATCGTAATGACACCGGCCGTGAAAGCCTACGCACCAACACATTAATATTTTTTGGTCATAACAAATATATAATTTTTATTTTAACTTAGATTCTTTCTAATAATGTATTTAAGTCATTTAATACATTTATTTTATTTACATTACATAATATAATAATGGATCATGTCCATTAATTCACAAAAAATAGTTCTTAATACGCTATTCAGAGTTAATAATTAATGACTTCATTTTGGTTGATTCTGACATTATTTGTCTCTCTTATAGTATCTTATGGTTTTTTCACTGTTATTCACTTTAATAATATATATGGGGTTTGTGTCTTAGTCACAGTCTGGTCGTTTTTCATGTTAGTAGTAATAATTATTAGACAATATTACACAATTTTTTAGGACTACTTGGGTTTGATACTGTTCACCTCACTTTCCTCTTATGATAATTGCTATGTAAATGGTTTCCTGTATGGAACGTTCTGTGACGTTACATATGCCTCGCCGTTAAAGTTGATAATTTTTGAAAAACATATCTTTGGTTTTGATGAAATTATCATCTCTATATTAACCTTTTTTTAGCTTCTTTATATTTCATTCTTTTATCTTATAATTAAATTCCTGTACTACTCCTTTAATATATTAATCCAACTCAATATTCCTAGTTCGTTCTTTGTCGTAACACCTATTCCTTTCCTTTTTACCTTGATGTTAATTAATTAATCTTTGATATAATTCCCTATCAATTCCCTAACTTTAATAGAGGGTTGGAAGTCAGAGTGGCTCGCTATGGCATACATTCTCTGTCCTTCCCTATCTATAACTACTGAAATCAGAGGCAACACATCCCTGTCCAGAAAATAATAATTGCACCTTCGCAACAAATAATAATAATAAATAAAAAAAATACAATATTCAAAGATCATAGGCTCCTACACATAAATTCCCTTTCTTAAACTCTTCTGATTAATTCACAATTATATTAATATATCGTTCTCCGCAGATAAAATTATCGTTTAAAATCATTCAATGTTAATAGCTATATTCATATTGTAACGTTACCAAATATGGTAGTTACATAAAATAAGCTAATAAAACGTCAAGTAAGAGAAAAGCATGAAAATATGTCTAGATAAATAAACCTAAGTGTATAAAAGTGTGTATCTACAAATATATTAATATATAAATCCAACGATGAAGAAGATAATATTAACATAGCAACATCAAATACAAAATGAAGAAAGAAAATGACCATGAGCCAAAACAAAATATCAGTAACCAGACCCAATAGGATCCAACAGTGAGGGGAAACAGCAAAATAAGGACCAATAAACTCCAACAGCAAGGAAAACAAATGAAGATAGTGACTACAATGAAAATATTGAAGAAGAAGAAAGAAGAAGGACAAGGAAGCATACCCTGAAGAGAGAAGAAGATGGATAGATCATGCAAGGACTCAACATAAACCAAGTGTACTAGAGACTATATAAGTGACCAAATGAATGGTGATTATCAAATATGAAAAGAAAAACAGTGTTTAACATTTAAGGAACCACAAACAATTACAGTGAGTACTTAATATAGATGTGAAACCTGTGAATAGTTAACTAATTTCAACTGAATAAACCACACAAACAGTCCCAGTGATAAAGTTTATAGTGTAAGAAAATATGTTATTTTCATAGTGAAACAGCAAGAATTAAAATAGTCAAATAAACACAGACAATTAGTGTGACTAATTTAATAAAGACTGTGATCAATATAGATAATCAAAAGACCACCAGAACAGAATAAAAGCGAACAATTATATTATTGTTCATAGAGAACTGACAATAAATAAAAAACCTTTGTTATGTATCAAACAAAGTGACAGGAATTAAATTCAACCAATGACCAGAGAGATATTGTAATTAATACAAAAAGATTTGTGTTATTGTTTAAGAAGGAGTTGTATAAACATGTGTAACAAAACAAATAAAATATTATAGTAAGATACCATACTGAAGTCATGTTAGTAGGAGCAAAATACTGCATTAAAACATGTTGTACAGTGTTACATAACCCCATAGGGAAGATACCTATGAAACAGAAAATCATACATGTTAATGTAAATAAATGACCATCAACTATGATATCAATCAAGAATTTGTTATAAATAATAATAAATCCTAATAAACAGTGTATTATATTACAACACAATGTAAATGAAACAGATCAAATATGATGGCACAGAGATAGAAGAAATGGAACAAGTATGCCAATTTAGTTAGACAAAATACAATATCAAAACAAATACCAATGTTAATAAAAGTATTACCAGTAGTTAGATAAACATCTGGTACTACTTTGAGAACAGATTCTGAACATAATAATAACAGTATTGTAACCAAAATATTGTAAACTAACTAACTATGTACATATAACCAGGAGTAAGCTGAACCATTGTATAACCAACTAGTTAAGAAAAATACTGTATTAAAGATTGAACACAGATTGTTAAGAGTGTTACCAGTAGTAAGAGGGAAACCTCATGCTACTTTGAGAACAGACTATGACCATGAAAACAGTCATTTTATACACAAATAATTAAAAACCAAATGACTATGATGAAGGAACCCAGATGTAAACAAACCATGAGGAGCAAGTTACTTATGAAAAATGTAACATATAAACTTATTTAAAAGTGAACGAAAACATTATCAAGAGTCAGAATAATGTCTAATACTACTTTGGAAACCCAAACCAAGTGTAACAATAACAATTTAATTATTGTTTTAATAAAAATAAATGACTACCATGATATGACACAATGTAAACAGACCCATTACTGAAAAATTGAAGGGTTCTGAACTAGCTAAAAGCTAACCATTACATGCAGTGAATTAGGTACAATGAGTGTACACTAATTACAATTAGTACATGATATAATTTATATAGAAAAAACCAGAAATAAGGTAACAATTGTATAAGAGAGATAGGAGGGAACTAAAACAATGTAAATAATAGATTAAATACAGTCATGTACAAATATTCTAGTGTAAAATTATGTAAATAGACGTTTCTAGTATTATTAGATTGCAATATTACTAGTATTAAATAAGGAAAATTAGTTTTAAATACATTTATGAAAAAATCAAATATGGACGCCTAAAGACGCCATAATGAGATATTGTTTAGGGAAAAATTATTCCCAAGTTTTAAATCAAACCAGTTGAGATATGGACTCAGAGCGTTTATTTAAAAAGTGTTTTAAAATAAATAATTAAATTTGGTGTAATAGACTTATAAATATAAGATACACCATAAATAATTAATAAAATCGTTATAGTGATAGAAGTGATGGACGGAAAATAATCATGTTTAGACTTAAATTGAAGCGCAGGATGTCTGCAATTCACTGACATCAACCATTTAACGATAGGACATAGATTAAGAAAGTTATTGTGATTTTAAACTTTTCAATTAAACTTTTGTACCAGTGCTGACGTCACAAAGCCTCAAACGCAAAGCCAAATTTGGTAAAAAATTAAATATTTTAAGAAAACAAAGGGCTTTGGGTCGGAGAGTATAGTTTTTTCAGCCAATCAAATGAATGAATATTGGCAGACAAGCAGGAGACGCTTCGAAGAAGCAACACAGTTCACGATCAGTCTTTCGACGGAGAGGTCACGTCACTCGCTGACATGAAGAAGTTTTAATTTTCAAATTGTGCGCGGCAGAAACATAAGTAATTCACATACACATAACCTTTATACTACACCAATATATACGAGTGAAATGTGCGGAGTGCAATTTTATTCAAGTACGATAGTGTATAATATCAATCATACTTGCGAGTGTTGTGAAAGATAAAAACAGGGAGTACAATTTTTTATTTTAAATAACTTTGAAACAGAAATAATATTTTCGTAAATAAACAATGTTGATACTACGCAAGTCAGTAAAAAGCGAAGTATCAAAAACTATGATTGAATTATCAGAATTAAAAGAAATTTTAATTCACAATTATTAAAATATTGAATAAATATTTTAATTATTTATCATAATTTAAAGAATTATATTTGATGCATTTATCACTAAATACGAGTAATACCAATAGTCACTCAATTGACTAAAATTGTTTTTTTTGACTTTTCGATGCTTTAAAGTAAACGTTTATAACTTTCATGCGAAAGAATAAATTAATACTGATAATGACATATCAAACTATTACGAATAATGTGTTTGTACTTAGATTAAGAAATAATAAATATTAAAAAATAATTAACCATTATAACAATACCCGTTACAACATAACCTTAGAGTCGTAACGGTAACTTGCCAATTTCACTGTTACAAGTCTGTTCTCAAGTAAAGTCCAAACCAGATGGAAATAATAACAAGAGTTTTTTAATGAATTTTTCTCTTGCAAGTAAATAATTATCAAAACGAATTATTAAAATAAAGTAATACATTTTAACCGTACAAGCCAACGAGCTTGATAATTGTCAAACGAGTACTAGAGGTTGCGTGCGCATTCCCGCGTACGATAATACCATAACTATCAGATATATTGTACTAATTTTCGATTTTTATATTTGTTTGTTTATTATTAATAATTGTTCATTTTATATCATTATTAATATTACATCTTGTACCTTACGAATATGGTAATTCACTGATACAAGAGAACATAACCTCTTGAAATTAAACTATTGTACAACTAACAGGTTTACCAGCCTTGAGGCTGAACACAGTCTTATTTTGAATTTTATTAATTGTAATTATTATCTGAAAGGTTGTTAGTCATTGATTGTTAATTGTTAAAAACATTTTATAATAACTTGAATTGTTAATAAACCTCCACTTTTTATTACCAGTGAGAAAGAGTATCATTTCAAATTTAAATTAACTCATTTATTTTTAATCAGTTCTACCAAGGTGGCGGAAGAGTTTAAATAGATCTAATAATTCAGAACATTATTTAGATATTACATCATTTACATTGTATGTGACAATCGTATTGAATATTCAACCTGAATATTTATTTGTATGTAAAGTGTATGTATTTCAGCAGAACCGTCACTGAACAGGACTAAAATATCCACGTGTGGTAAGTGAGGGAGGTATATAACAGAGTGCGCGAAACATTTTAAATCGAAGAAGTGAACCATTAATATGCATCTATTAGACAATACAATCACACTAATAACCATAATAGTTATAATTAGCACATTTTATAACAACATTATCGTAGATACCGGTGCGTATCTGCACTCACACTACTACACCACTATAAGTATAAATAAATACTTGTACTTGTAAAAAGTCCCTTTACAAGTTGGCGCCCAATGTCTGAGCGCGGATTAGGGAAAATATACCATAACCAGTAACCTAATCACCCCAATCCGTCAAAAGACAGCAGGTACATTACCAGCATATCAAGATGTACACAAAGAGATCAAAGTCGAGATCAACGTCGAGAAAGAGGGCAACAGAAGCGGAGAAGGAGGCCAGAAGGGAAGAAAAGGAGGCTATGTCGACGGAAGACGTGGAAGAAATTTTATTGGAAGTAAAGGACAAACCACTTGAACCGGCGGAGGGGGTTCAGCAACATGACGAGGAGGAACCGGAAATCATACCTCAGGAAATCCCACCCGAAATAAGTCAACCTGCGACGCTGATGCCACTGGAAGGAATAAACTTCATGGAAATATTGAGGGCAATGATGGAAGAGGTTCTAAAGGAAACTAACAAGAAGCTGGACGAAAATAGTCAATCCACCAAGGAGGAATTAAGCAAGCAAATAGAGTCACTGAAGGAAGGCCAGGAGTCACTGAAAGCGGACTTAAACAGTAAAATAGAAGAAGCCAGTCGATCCACCAACCAAAAAATAGAAGAAGGCCAGAGGGAAAGCCAGAAGAATATGGAGTTATTAAAAGAAGAATTTAATAACCAGATAAATGAGACGAACAGGAGGATGGAAGATGGGCAGAAGAAAACCGAAGAATTGTTGGAGAAGAAAATGGCCATAATGAAGGAAGACTTATCGGCAGAGTTGGGAGTAAAGATTGATCAGAGCAACCACAAGATCGATGAAATTAATGCTAAATTTAATCGAGATGTCGAAACCATACAAACTGACCACGAAAGAATGTGGCAACAAATAAATATCAACAGTGACAAGCTGGAAGAAACTGCTAAGGATACAGTGGAAATGATCGAAAGAAGATTGGGAGAAAATGTTGAGTAAATCGAAAAACAAATGGCCATTTTAACAACAGAAATTAATGTCGAGATGTCTGAAGTACGAAAAGAGGGCGAAAATACCAGCCTGAAACTAGTACAAACAGAAATAGACATCAACCGGCGTATTAGTGATGTGGAGAAAACCCACGGTACACAACTAGGGGTGATAGCGCAGGAGCAAACCAAAATGAAGGCAGCGCAGTCAACGTTAAATGAAAAGTGCGAAGAAGTCTCTGGGAAGGTAGACGCTATTAAGCAGCAAGTGCATGATGACAAAACCCAATTAATAGAACGTCAACGGAGAGAATTGGATGACATCAGAGACGAGATGCTTCGTCTGCGAATCATACCAAATATCCTATCCGGATTAAGTCACCTAGAAGGCAGGGACCAGATTGAATTCCGAACCTATTCTAAAAATCCATTAGAATTCTTAGAAAGGATAGAAGAGATAATACACAGAAACCAAGAAAGCAGATGGTCTATCATTAAGGGGATGTTGGATGATCTTTTAAAAATACATTCGACAACTGGTGGACAGCAACCCGTCACGAAGTAGGGAGCTATGACACTTTTAAAACGGCATTTAAACAAAAGTATTGGTCGGAAGCCACCCACGACATTACAAATGGAAAATTTGATGTGAATGGAAGGCAATTGATGACAACCTACTTCTTAGGCAAAATTTGCCTGGCTAGGAATTTGGAGCCTGCTATTCCATAAGAATGCCTGGTTACAAAACTAGCCTACCATTTTAATCAAGGTATTTCGCAAGGGAGATTGAACTCACAAATAAAAACAATTCAAGGGATGTGCGACTTGCTAGAAAGCCACGAAAGAGAAAGGTATTATCAACGAAACCGACAAGTACCTAGCCAAACATATGATCGGGGAGGGCCTGGAAATAATAACCCCACCATACACAATGAAAGGAATAGCCCAGGAAGAAATTTTAACAACCCACCAAGATTCCAAAATCAACCAATACCACGCCAAGACGGAGGTGGCAACAACGTGAATAGAGGAAATTATAATAACCATCGTCCAGGTGGATACCCGAGAGACACACAGTACCAAAGAGGTAATCATTATTATAGGCCATATCAAAACCAATCTCCCAATCATCAACCACGACCAGGCAACGGTAATCAAAATAACAATCATTTCTGTAGGGTACACTACACCCATGCCAGCCGAGGTGGGAATCGTAGAAACTATTACCAAGGACGGAGGAGTTTCCCAAACCAACACAGCCACTCCAGTAATAGTGATAGAGAAGAACGAGAGTCCGGCTATCGATCCAACGGAAGCGACAGCAGTGGAGGTCATAGAACAGTCACGCAGACTACAGAAGTTTATCACAACGGACATGGGCCTGGAAACCAGGAACCCATAGCTTCAACGTCACAAGACAGGCACGAAAACAGTGATTTGCCTTTAAACACCAACCGGCAGTGAAAAGATCAACAACACCCTCACTGAACCGGACTATTGGGTCTGATATTTTGGCGAAACATTCGAATCATCGCAAAATATACAACAACAATTACCTCAAGAACATAAGAAAGGATTTGATGGAAGAGAAAGAAAGTGTTTTCGGCGATGCGAGCAACAGTGAAATTGCGTATATATCTGTGAAAGTCAACAGCACAAACGCCACAGCAATGATAGATACCGGGGCCAACGTATCATTAATTGACAAAATGGAATTGGACAGGATCCAATCAGAAAATAAAGCTACCATACCAACTTTACCAATTAACAACATCATACTCATCGGAGCCACCGGACGTCAGGATAAGACTATTCGACAACAGGTGCAACTAGACGTATCAAGCAATGGGAAAACAATACCGATGGTATTCCTTGTAGCCAGCGGGTTACCATTCACTCTACTCATTGGTTGTGACATATTACAAAAATACACAGCAATAATTAATATGGATACAAATATGGTAATGATGAAGACAGAAGAAATTGAGTGGACCGCCAATTTAACAGAATATAGAAAGGCACCCTCGGAACATGTAATATATTACATCAGGGAAGGCCATGAACATCAGGAAGGCGCCATCAACCAAGAACTTCACGACAGTCCAGAGGAAGCTTTATGGTTGGAAAAAATTAATGAAATCAGGGAGTTTAAAACCAACCAGAATAGCCATGAGTTGACTTGGGAACAACGTGATCAACTAATAAATATATACTATCAATATCGTCACGTATTTTCTGATACGCCCGGGAAAATAAAGAATTTCCAATGTGAATTAAAGTTCAAGGACCAGACAGAATTCAAGCGAAAATCTTACCCTATCGCCTTTTCACTGAAAGAAGCTGTAAGAGAGGAAATCCAACGTTTAATAGAAAATGATATAATTGAAGTAAGCAATTCTCCGTACACCAACCCTATTGTCGCTGTACCAAAGAAAAATGGTGCAGTAAGAATTTGTTTGGATGCATGTGAACTCAATAAGACCATAATCAATGACAGGACATCGCCTGGAGAAATCGATGAAATACTAAAGAAGTTTTATGGCACAAAATTTTACAGTATATGGGATACGGTCTGCGGATATTGGGAGGTCGAACTGCATCCGAATAGCAGAAAGTTCACAGCTTTTATTTTTGAAGGCCGCAATTACCATTTTAAGAGATTACCATTCGGCTTAGTGAACTCAGTGGACATATTCGTCAAATGTATGGACGAGATACTGGGCCACAGCACATTACAGTTTACGACAGTTTATGTCGACGACCTCTTGATCGCATCTAACAATTGGGAAGAGCATTGTAACCGGGTGGCACAAGTATTACAAAAATTGGAAGACAACCATATTACACTAAAATCAGACAAATCACAATTGATCGCAAAGGAAGTGCAATTTTTGGGGTTTAACTTGTCAGAGTATGGAATTACACCATCCCAGGAAAAGATGGAGGCAATCCAGCGTTTCCCCGTCCCACAGAATAAAAAGCAATTACAATCGTTCCTCGGAATCTGTAATTATTATCGAAAATTCCAAAACAATTATTCTGAACTGACAGCTCGATTTTCGGCACAACTATCATCGAAAGAAAAATGGAAGTGGGGAGCAAATCAAGACTCTACATTCGAATTAATTAAAGAAAAGTTTCTCGAAACTGTTATGCTGCATCACCCTAATTTTGAGAAGCAGTTTTTCATGAACTGTGACGCTAGCGACCTAAGCCTTGGTTCTGTACTATACCAAGAAGACCAAGACGGGAATCATCAAGTGATCAGTTTCGCAAGCCGAACTTTGAACAAATGCGAACGTAACTACCATACAACGGAAAAGGAATTGTTGAGTATAGTGTTTGCTTGCGAAAAGTTTAGAACTTTCATTTTGGGATATCCAGTAACAGTGAGGACAGACCACAAATCTATTTCATTCCTTAAGAATTGCAAGTTAAAGCATGGCAGATTAACGAGATGGACCCTTACACTTCAAGAATACAACATACAGTGGGAGTACATACCCGGGAAGAGCAACATAGCTGCAGACGTGTTGTCCCGAATAAACATCAACGCCCAAACATTTGAAGGAGAGAGGGAAACCATTGCGAAAGTCTACCACCTACTGAAAAGTACATCTGAACTCACTAACATATTATCGGATATAACCATTCATCAACAACAAGATCCCAAAGTATCATTGATTATTAAAAAATTAGCAAACAATGATGAGAACATAAAACATTTCTACTGTACTCATAATCAATTATTATTCACCAAACATAATAAAGACGGTGAAAAATGGAAGGTAGTTATCCCAAAAGCCCTAGAAAAAGAATTGACCATCGACTACCACATACAGTAAAGGTCACATGGGCGCAGTAAAGGTCGTAAAAGCTTTGCAGGAACATGTGCATTTCACGGACAAGAATAGAAAAGTCAGAAAATATGTCCAGAATTGTCATATTTGTCAACTTGTAAAATGCAGCAATGAGAAACGGGAAGGAGTGATGATACCAATTACATCTACGGCAAAATTAGAAAAAATTTTCTTGGACATTTGTCGACCATTTCCACGGAGTGGTGGAAGACACCAATATAAGTATATAATCATCATATTTGACCACTACACCAAATATACTAAGCTGTACCCACTTAATCGAGCTACGACAAGTAAAATACTGGAGATAGTAATAAACAAGTATATACCCGAAGTGGGTAAACCTTTGACGATAGTTACAGACCATGGAACGCAATTCCGAGGACGAAAGTGGCGGGAAACATTGATCCATCTGGGAATAAAGACATACAAAACATCGGTGTATCACCCCAACAGCAACCCTGCTGAGAGCGTGTTGAGAGAAGTAGGAAGGATTTTAAGAACCTACTGTCACAGCCAGCAGAGGAAGTGGGAGGAGTATCTATCCCCGGCTGAAGACTTCCTAAACCTAGCCTATCATCAATCGACTGACGAAACACCCTACATGGCTATGTATGAGAAAAGACCACCCCGGGAGATCACAGAGATCATTAATTTTCCAATAAGTGCAGAGGTCAAATTTAACAGAACAAAATTCTATAATAATGCAGTTGAAAGAGCTAAAAAATTGAGGCTCAAATATAAAAAGTTGCAACTCAAAATTATCAAATATGAAGTGGGAGACCGAGTGCTTATAAAAAATAGAGAACTCCCAAGTACTATCGAGGGCATTGCAAAGAAACTGCTACTGCTATATACCGGACCGTATACTGTAACTAAGAACAATCTAAACAACACTTATGAATTGCAGGACCCTGTTACCAAAAGGATAAAGGGTACTTATAATCAAACTTCAATGAAAAGATATATTGACAATTAAAATATGGGACTAAAAGTGAAAAGTTAGCGATAAGAATTATTTTATTATGGATATTATGTAAAGGATGAAAATGTTTGTTATGAAAGATGAAAGTATAATTATGAATATAACTGTTGACTATATCAAGATGAAAAATAAAATGTGGCCATGAAGATTATTGTTATTTAAGAAGTGAAAAATGAAAGTATGATTATAAAAATAGATGTTGACTAAAGAAAAAGATGTATTATTGCTATGAAGATTATTGTGTGTTTATATCAAATGAGAAGTAACTGTATAACTATGTAATGAACATTGAATATATATTGTAATTTTATAATGTGAGAAAACATGCTCCCAAAGAATTTATGTAAAGGATTCAGAACATTGTATTTATAAATAATAGCATACTATATAAAGAGAAAAAAAACATACGAGGCCGACAACTTACATCCCTGGCACAAATATTTCCAAGAGCCACGTCAACCAGTAAAACTTAACATCCTACCCGTACTATAAAGAGAAGAACACATACGAGAAAGACAAATTACATCCTAGGCACATATGAATTCCAAGAGCCACGTCAACCAGTAAAACTTAACATCCTACCCGTACTATAAAAAAGGAATAACATACGAGGCCGACAACTTACATCCCTGGCACAAATATTTCCAAGAGCCACGTCAACCAGTAAAACTTAACATCCTACCCGTACTATAAAAAAGGAATCACATACGAGGCCGACACACTACAACTATGGCACAAATAAATTTCCAAGAGCCACGTCAACAAGTAATTTTAACACCCTACCCGTACTATAAAAAAGAAAAGAAAAAATAAATACGAGAAAGACAAATTACATCCTAGGCATATATGAGATAAAATCATGAATTCCAAGAGCCACGTCAACAAGTAATTTTAACATCCTACCCGTACTATAAAGAGAAAAATACATACGAGAAAGACAAATTACATCCCTGGCACATATGAATTCCAAGAGCCACGTCAACAAGTAAAACTTAACATCCTACCCGTACTATTGAAAAAGAAGAAGGAGCAAATGAGAAGTTGGAAGAATAAACCCAAAGAAATGTATTAATGTAGACAAACCACCACACACAACCACATTGTTTCTAGTGTATTTTACTAGAGAAAAGCCAATACCACATGGAATATAAATACCAAATAAAACCATGAGAAAGGAGAAAAATAAATGTACTTATGAATTATATCTAGAAGAATAAAACCTGAAATGAAGAATATGACGAGACGACGTTCAAAGTGACACAAAATGAAAAGATTAATCAATGATGAAGAAGAATGAAAAGTAATATACTAACGAAGATAATCATGAGAGTATACCAGTGAGGAAGTGTAAAACAAACTATCCCTATAATATGTGAAGAATTTAGTTGAGTTGAATCAAGAAAAGAGAGAATAACAATGTATAAACCGCAGATGCGTGAATTAATCCCAAGAATATTTATTATTTGTCGGAAGAACGACCACTATTATTATTTTGATGATTTGAGATGAATTGACTGATGAGTAATGCCAGCAATCATTTATTATTATTGAAGGAGATGATTTGCCTCCATATTTATTGAAGTTAGTATGGCCAGTAGAGTTGAATAGCCAAAGTGAGCCGCTCTAAACTGCCCCAGCTAAACTTATGTTAGGGAATTAGGGAACTAAATAAACGAGGGAGATGATTACATAGAGAAGAAATAAATATGATTCAAATAGAAGAAAGTAAAGGGATATATGGAAAAAACATGTGAATCGACATGGAATGTACAACAATTGATAAATTCTTCAATGGAAAATATAATATAATAATTCAGAATTAATCAATTCTTATAGGAAGGCATATGTAACGTTACCAAATATGGTAGTTACATAAAATAAGCTAATAAAACGTCAAGTAAGAGAAAAGCATGAAAATATGTCTAGATAAATAAACCTAAGTGTATAAAAGTGTGTATCTACAAATATATTAATATATAAATCCAACGATGAAGAAGATAATATTAACATAGCAACATCAAATACAAAATGAAGAAAGAAAATGACCATGAGCCAAAACAAAATATCAGTAACCAGACCCAATAGGATCCAACAGTGAGGGGAAACAACAAAATAAGGACCAATAAACTCCAACAGCGAGGAAAACAAATGAAGATAGTGACTACAATGAAAATATTGAAGAAGAAGAAAGAAGAAGGACAAGGAAGCATACCCTGAAGAGAGAAGAAGATGGATAGATCATGCAAGGACTCAACATAAACCAAGTGTACTAGAGACTATATAAGTGACCAAATGAATGGTGATTATCAAATATGAAAAGAAAAACAGTGTTTAACATTTAAGGAACCACAAACAATTACAGTGAGTACTTAATATAGATGTGAAACCTGTGAATAGTTAACTAATTTCAACTGAATAAACCACACAAACAATCCCAGTGATAAAGTTTATAGTGTAAGAAAATATGTTATTTTCATAGTGAAACAGCAAGAATTAAAATAGTCAAATAAACACAGACAATTAGTGTGACTAATTTAATAAAGACTGTGATCAATATAGATAATCAAAAGACCACCAGAACAGAATAAAAGCGAACAATTATATTATTGTTCATAGAGAACTGACAATAAATAAAAAACCTTTGTTATGTATCAAACAAAGTGACAGGAATTAAATTCAACCAATGACCAGAGAGATATTGTAATTAATACAAAAAGATTTGTGTTATTGTTTAAGAAGGAGTTGTATAAACATGTGTAACAAAACAAATAAAATATTATAGTAAGATACCATACTGAAGTCATGTTAGTAGGAGCAAAATACTGCATTAAAACATGTTGTACAGTGTTACATAACCCCATAGGGAAGATACCTATGAAACAGAAAATCATACATGTTAATGTAAATAAATGACCATCAACTATGATATCAATCAAGAATTTGTTATAAATAATAATAAATCCTAATAAACAGTGTATTATATTACAACACAATGTAAATGAAACAGATCAAATATGATGGCACAGAGATAGAAGAAATGGAACAAGTATGCCAATTTAGTTAGACAAAATACAATATCAAAACAAATACCAATGTTAATAAAAGTATTACCAGTAGTTAGATAAACATCTGGTACTACTTTGAGAACAGATTCTGAACATAATAATAACAGTATTGTAACCAAAATATTGTAAACTAACTAACTATGTACATATAACCAGGAGTAAGCTGAACCATTGTATAACCAACTAGTTAAGAAAAATACTGTATTAAAGATTGAACACAGATTGTTAAGAGTGTTACCAGTAGTAAGAGGGAAACCTCATGCTACTTTGAGAACAGACTATGACCATGAAAACAGTCATTTTATACACAAATAATTAAAAACCAAATGACTATGATGAAGGAACCCAGATGTAAACAAACCATGAGGAGCAAGTTACTTATGAAAAATGTAACATATAAACTTATTTAAAAGTGAACGAAAACATTATCAAGAGTCAGAATAATGTCTAATACTACTTTGGAAACCCAAACCAAGTGTAACAATAACAATTTAATTATTGTTTTAACAAAAAATAAATGACTACCATGATATGACACAATGTAAACAGACCCATTACTGAAAAATTGAAGGGTTCTGAACTAGCTAAAAGCTAACCATTACATGCAGTGAATTAGGTACAATGAGTGTACACTAATTACAATTAGTACATGATATAATTTATATAGAAAAAACCAGAAATAAGGTAACAATTGTATAAGAGAGATAGGAGGGAACTAAAACAATGTAAATAATAGATTAAATACAGTCATGTACAAATATTCTAGTGTAAAATTATGTAAATAGACGTTTCTAGTATTATTAGATTGCAATATTACTAGTATTAAATAAGGAAAATTAGTTTTAAATACATTTATGAAAAAATCAAATATGGACGCCTAAAGACGCCATAATGAGATATTGTTTA
Organism: Magicicada septendecula; assembly: GCA_034769895.1. Taxonomy (NCBI): domain Eukaryota; kingdom Metazoa; phylum Arthropoda; class Insecta; order Hemiptera; family Cicadidae; genus Magicicada; species Magicicada septendecula. The sequence continues at coordinate 70,412 of JAWRYS010000712.1, read as the reverse complement.
GGGAAAAATTATTCCCAAGTTTTAAATCAAACCAGTTGAGATATGGACTCAGAGCGTTTATTTAAAAAGTGTTTTAAAATAAATAATTAAATTTGGTGTAATAGACTTATAAATATAAGATACACCATAAATAATTAATAAAATCGTTATAGTGATAGAAGTGATGGACGGAAAATAATCATGTTTAGACTTAAATTGAAGTGCAGGATGTCTGCAATTCACTGACATCAACCATTTAACGATAGGACATAGATTAAGAAAGTTATTGTGATTTTAAACTTTTCAATTAAACTTTTGTACCAGTGCTGACGTCACAAAGCCTCAAACGCAAAGCCAAATTTGGTAAAAAATTAAATATTTTAAGAAAACAAAGGGCTTTGGGTCGGAGAGTATAGTTTTTTCAGCCAATCAAATGAATGAATATTGGCAGACGAGCAGGAGACGCTTCGAAGAAGCAACACAGTTCACGATCAGTCTTTCGACGGAGAGGTCACGTCACTCGCTGACATGAAGAAGTTTTAATTTTCAAATTGTGCGCGGCAGAAACATAAGTAATTCACATACACATAACCTTTATACTACACCAATATATACGAGTGAAATGTGCGGAGTGCAATTTTATTCAAGTACGATAGTGTATAATATCAATCATACTTGCGAGTGTTGTGAAAGATAAAAACAGGGAGTACAATTTTTTATTTTAAATAACTTTGAAACAGAAATAATATTTTTGTAAATAAACAATGTTGATACTACGCAAGTCAGTAAAAAGCGAAGTATCAAAAACTATGATTGAATTATCAGAATTAAAAGAAATTTTAATTCACAATTATTAAAATATTGAATAAATATTTTAATTATTTATCATAATTTAAAGAATTATATTTGATGCATTTATCACTAAATACGAGTAATACCAATAGTCACTCAATTGACTAAAATTGTTTTTTTTGACTTTTCGATGCTTTAAAGTAAACGTTTATAACTTTCATGCGAAAGAATAAATTAATACTGATAATGACATATCAAACTATTACGAATAATGTGTTTGTACTTAGATTAAGAAATAATAAATATTAAAAAATAATTAACCATTATAACAATACCCATTACAACATAACCTTAGAGTCGTAACGGTAACTTGCCAATTTCACTGTTACAAGTCTGTTCTCAAGTAAAGTCCAAACCAGATGGAAATAATAACAAGAGTTTTTTAATGAATTTTTCTCTTGCAAGTAAATAATTATCAAAACGAATTATTAAAATAAAGTAATACATTTTAACCGTACAAGCCAACGAGCTTGATAATTGTCAAACGAGTACTAGAGGTTGCGTGCGCATTCCCGCGTACGATAATACCATAACTATCAGATATATGGTACTAATTTTCGATTTTTATATTTGTTTGTTTATTATTAATAATTGTTCATTTTATATCATTATTAATATTACATCTTGTACCTTACGAATATGGTAATTCACTGATACAAGAGAACATAACCTCTTGAAATTAAACTATTGTACAACTAACAGGTTTACCAGCCTTGAGGCTGAACACAGTCTTATTTTGAATTTTATTAATTGTAATTATTATCTGAAAGGTTGTTAGTCATTGATTGTTAATTGTTAAAAACATTTTATAATAACTTGAATTGTTAATAAACCTCCACTTTTTATTACCAGTGAGAAAGAGTATCATTTCAAATTTAAATTAACTCATTTATTTTTAATCAGTTCTACCAAGGTGGCGGAAGAGTTTAAATAGATCTAATAATTCAGAACATTATTTAGATATTACATCATTTACATTGTATGTGACAACCGTATTGAATATTCAACCTGAATATTTATTTGTATGTAAAGTGTATGTATTTCAGCAGAACCGTCACTGAACAGGACTAAAATATCCACGTGTGGTAAGTGAGGGAGGTATATAACAGAGTGCGCGAAACATTTTAAATCGAAGAAGTGAACCATTAATACGCATCTATTAGACAATACAATCACACTAATAACCATAATAGTTATAATTAGCACATTTTATAACAACATTATCGTAGATACCGGTGCGTATCTGCACTCACACTACTACACCACTATAAGTATAAATAAATACTTGTACTTGTAAAAAGTCCCTTTACAATATTCATCATTACCTCCTTATGTAACACACTGTTTTCCCTTTTTTTCCATTTATCATTTCCATTTAGTATAAAATATATGACAGTATTTCTCCTTCTTTTCTCCTTTACTAAGTGTCCGTCTCGTAATATTTATTAATAATAATCTCTCTCCTTCTCTAAGTACGGGTAAGCTGGTAAATGTACGTTGACTTGGCTATTGGAAATAAATCTTGCCTATAGTGGAATGTGTCCATCTCGTAATATTTATTAATATTAATCATTATACAATAATATTTATATTTATTTAATAATCTCTACCTCCTTTCTAATTGTGGGTAAGTTAAAAAATTCACGTTAACATGTTTAGTCAAGGTACCTTCTCAATGATGCTGTATTTGACTTTGGTTTTTTGGTCATGGTACTTGCTTACTGACTGGGTATTTGACTTGCGATTTTTAATCATGGTACTTTTTCAATGATGTTTGGTTATACGTACCTTTTACTTTGTTACTAATCGTGTCAGTTACCTCGTAGGTATTGTTTTTATTGTCTCTGGTGATCGTGAAAGGTCCTGTATATAAGAGTAGCAATTTCCTCGTTATGCCTTGTATAGCACTGGGCAATTCTCTATTTTTAACTAACACCTTTTCTCCTACCTCATATTTAATTGCCTTGGGTTGTGATTTGACATATTTTTTCCGCTGCTGTTCCGTTTTTTCTAACACCTTGTTATAAAATTTTGCCCTTTCAAATTGGTATGCGGGTTCGTCGGGAAAACTAATAATTTCTTTTATCTCTCGTAGTGGGGGTCTTTCGAACATAACTGTGTATGGCGACACTTCGATGGTATTGTGGTATGAGAAATTGAGAAAATCCTCGGTTGATGCTACGTACTCATGCCATCTTTTCTGTTCGTTATGGCAGTATGTTCTCAGTAACCGTCCTACCTTCCTTAACACTCTCTCGGCTGGGTTACTATTCGGGTGATATACAGACGTCTTGTACGTTTTTATTCCGTGTTCTCCCAGGTTTTCCTTCCAAAGTTTTCCCCTAAACTGAGTACCGTGGTCCGTAATTATAGAATACGGTCGGCCTACCTCCATTATATATCGCTCTATTATTATGTCTATTATTTTCCTGGTCGTTGCCCTAGTAATTGGGTATAGCTTGGTATATTTGCTAAAATGGTCGAAGATGATTACGATAAATTTATATCGGTGTCTCCCACCGCTGCGTGGAAATGGTCCGCAGATATCGAGAAATACCTTTTCCAATTTTTCGGTGGATGATATGGGTATCATGACCCCTTCTTTTCTCTCGTTATCACATTTTACTTTTTGACAAATATCGCACGACCGTATCGCCAGTTGCACCTTCTTATTCATCCCTTTGATGTATGTTTGCTCTTCCAATGCCTTCCTTACTTTGAGGGCACCCATATGTCCGTACCTATCGTGATAGTCGATTATTAGCGGTCTCTCTATCGCTGGTCGAATTACTAATTTCCAATTCTCCTGGTGCGGGGTATTCCTTATAAACAAAGTGTCGTTGTGTATACAGTAATATCTGTTTATGACCTCATCGCCTTCCTGTACCCTTTTTATAATATCTCCTAATTTTGGATCGGCCTCCTGTTGTGACTTTATATTGTTTAAAATATTTTTTAAATCTTTTCTGCTCTTAATAACGTGGTAAACTTTTGCTAATTGTTCCTTTTCGCCGTAGAAGGTTTGGTCTGGTATATTGACGCGAGATAGGATGTCGGCTGCTACGTTCTGTTTGCCGGGTATATATTCCCATGTGATATTATATTCTTGCAAGGCCAAAACCCATCTCGTCAGCCTTCCGTGGTTCAGCTTACAATGCTTTAAAAATGATATAGACTTGTGGTCGCTTCTAACTGTTATGGGGTACCCTAATATATATGTCCTAAATTTACCGCATGCGAAAACTACACTCAACAATTCTTTTTCGGTAGTATTGTAGTTTCGTTCGCAACTGTTCAGCACGCGGCTAGCAAAGCTAATTACTAAATGGTTACCATCCTGATCTTCCTGATATAGGGCTGCACCTAAACTCACGTTACTGGCATCGCAGTTTAGAAAAAATGGTTTTGTAAAGTCGGGATGATGCAACATTACTGTTTCTAAAAACTTTTCCTTTATGATATTGAGCACTCCATCTTGCTCTGTTCCCCAAGTCCATTTGTCTTTAGCTGATAACTGCTTTTGGAACCTGGCAGTTAGTTCTGAGTAATTGGACCGAAACTTTCTGTAATAGTTACAGATTCCTAAAAATGACTGCAGCTGTTTCCTGTTCTTTGGGGTGGGGAACTTCTGTATGGCCTCTACCTTCTCTTTGGATGGAGTAATCCCTTGTTCTGTTAAATTAAAGCCTAAAAATTTCACCTCATTTGCAATGAATTGAGACTTGTCTAATTTGAGGGTGATATTATTCTCTGACAGTTTCTCTAACACCTGTTCAACCCTATTACAATGGTCGTCCCAATTCGCTGAAGTTACCAGTAGGTCGTCGACGTATACTGTCGTAAACTTCAGTACTTCCTGCCCCAATATTCTGTCCATTATCTTTACAAACACCGCCACAGAATTTATTAAGCCAAAAGGTAACCGCTTAAACTGATAGTTTCTGCCCTCGAATATGAATGCCATATATTTCCTACTATCAGGGTGGAGTTCTACCTGCCAGTAACCGCATACGGTATCCCATGAGCTTATATACTTGGTTCCGTGAAACTTTTTCAATATCTCCTCTATCTCCCCAGGTGATATGCGGTCGTTAACAATCATCTTGTTGATCTCCCTAGCATCGAGACATATACGTACCTTTCCGTTCTTTTTTGGCACAGCTATGATTGGGCTGGTGAAGGGCGAATGACTATACTCGATTATGTCGTCCTCTATCATCCTGTTTAATTCTCCCTGACTTCGTTCTTTAGCGAGTAGGCGATCGGGTACGATTTCCTGTTAAATTCCACCGGAGTTTTGAATTTTATGGTGCATTGATAATCTCTGGCTTTACCTGGAGCGTTTGAGAATATGTGTTTATAATTGTTATATACCTTGATTAATTGTTCCGCCTGTGTTTCACTGATCAGGCCCTTTGCTTTCGTCCTTTGGAAATCCCGTATTTCTTCTAATTTTTCTAACCACAACTCTGGGTTTTCCTCCTGATATATAGGCATGTTTATTGGACGATCGGCACAAGAATAATGGTTCACTATCGCTTGATAAGGTGTATTGTCTGTACCATTTCCTTGGACATCGATTAAATTATTGGTCCAGATTCCCTTGTTAGTTTTTAAAGTTATCACCTTACCTTCCAAATCTATTACTGCATTATATGGCCTAAGTATATCGCAGCCTATTAGGATACTCATGGGTAAATTATTCGCCACTAATAACCATATTGGTATCGTTACCCCATTACTAGTCATCTCTAATGACACCTGTTTCTTTATTGATTTATTTTGCCTCCCCGTTGCTCCAACTAAAATGATGTTATTTATAGGCAGAGTGGGTATTGGTAAATTACTATTTTGTTTGATCCTTTCTAACTCAACACTATCGATAAGTGATACATTTGACCCCGTGTCAATGAGTAATATTGCTTCTATGCCATTGATATTTGCTTTGATCTGCACGATACTATTATTCCCTTGGTTACTATTTTTAACGATATTGTCACCCTCTTCTAATAACTCCTCTCTAATATCCTTAAGATAATTATTTATTCTTAATATTATAGTCCCGTCTTTGTCCTGTCTATGTTCGTAACTAGTCACCCCATAATATTGGTTCAGTGAAGGGCGGTTTTCCTTTTCCACTGCCGCGTTTAGTTTAAATGAGCCACGGTCTCATTGGCCCGGTCTCCCGGAACATTGGGTTGCTGACCCGTCTGTGTTTCCTGCCTGACCTCGGGATTACCATCAATAGGTTGTCTATTCGTCGTGTTACCCTGGCTACCTGGCGCCTGTTGTGGGTAAAACATGTAAGTGGGTACATTGGGTGGATATGGCCGTCGGTTATTGGCCATTGTATAATTTACCTAGGGCCTATATTCTTGATTTCTCCTATCGCCTCCTCCTTGGTTTTCCCCGTTACGATAACCATTACGTTGACCATAATTATTTCCCCTATAGTTATTCCCGCGATAACTGTTTCCCTGATGGAAGTTCCTACCGTAATTATTCCCGGTGTAATTACCTCTGTTTGGTCCCGGATAGTTACGGTTATTTGGACCCTGAGTGTTATCACTTCGGCCATTTGGTGGGGTATTATTATTCTGACTATTTGTGTTCAGGTTGTTACCGTTTCCACCTCCATTCCGGTTTGGTCCGTTATTGTTGTTATTGTATTCTACCTTACGATTGGGGGGTTGGTAATCCTGGAACCTTCCAGTGGATTCACAATTTTCTAGTAATTTGGCTAGATCGGCTATTTTACTGAGCTGTTGGTATAATTGGGCATCTTTGATACCATAACTGTAATGTCCAGCTAACTGCCTTACCAAACATTCTTCTGGGATCGGCGGTATCAACTTCCGTGCTAAACATACCTTTCCTAGGAAATAAGACGTCTGGGACTGTCCATTGGACGCGTCGTATTTGCCATAGAATATGTCCATTCTTACCCTGTTTTGTGCAGTCTCCGACCAATACTTCTCCTTGAACTGGCGTTTAAACTCGGCTAAATTCGTGATTTCGGGTCGTACCGCTATCCACCAGTTATCCCTAGTGTTCTTAAACGTCTCGTCTAGCATCTCCCGTATCCTGTCCCACCTTGTTTCTCTATTTCTCCCAATAAACTCTTCCATTCTTTCTAAAAATTCCATTGGGTTTCGTCGATAGATTTGGAAGTTGATTACTTCCCTGTTTTCACCATGACACGTATGAGTATTTAATATAGGTGTGTCTCTCAGCGCCTCTAATCTTTCCTGCAGGTTTTTCTCTCTCTGGTCTATTTCCAGTATGCTATTTTTGTTAGTTTTTATTTGTTCGTCCAGCCTGTTAGCGATGTCATATGTTCTCTGCATCCTCTCGCTAACGTCTTTCTGGACTTCTCCCACCTGCTGCATGATGGCGTCTTGGTTCTGCCTTACCATGTTTTCGAGATTTCTAACATCTAGTTTGGTCTCTACTGTTTGTTCCTCTATATTTTCGAAACGTGTATTGTTTCCCTCCTGTAACCTTTCCAACTGTTTCTCCATGTTTTCGACTTTCCTGTCCTATCGATTTTATTATCATTGATCGTTTTGTTTACTGTTTCGTACTTTATGCTAATTTCTTTTTTCAGGGACTCTATACTTTTTTTATTCTCCTCCTGAAATATCTCCAGTTTCTTCCCATTGTCATCTATTTTCTCGGTTATATCCTTCTTTAAAGATTCTATCTTTTTGTCTAATTTCTCCTTATCTTCCAATCTGTTTTTATTCAGGGATTCTATTATTTCCGCCTTGTCTTCCTGTCTATTTTTATTACTCTCCTTCAGGGATTCTGTATTTTTGTTCATATCCTCCTTCATTCCTTGGAACATCACCATTATTGCATTCATGTCAACGCTTGCTGTTATTTTTTCTGGTTCGGGTTTCTCTATCTGTTCTACCATTTGTATGGGTTCTTCTCCCGTTTGCTCCTCTAATTCGTCTGCCGTTTGTACCGGTCTTTCCATTTCTAGTGTGGGCGGTTCTAATTCCGTTTCCTCCATTTGTACTGCCTCTCCGTTTTCCACACTTAACTCGGGTTCCACATTCTTCTTCGCCTTTTTTCCCTTAGGTTGCGGCATTTTGATCTGTTGGTAGTTGCCGGGCTTGTTCCGTCTTTTTCAAGCCTCACTAGTTGGGCTGCCAATTTATAACAAAAAGAAAGAGTGAGTGTAGTTCGTGTTGTAAAATGTCGGGCGTTACCTCCGCGCACTTTTTGTTACTTACTGTTGACTGGATCCTCTGCGGTGATGTAGTCCTGTAACACAACTTAATACTATGTTTTTTGTGGGCGCCACTTGGAATCGTTTGTTCCAAGAATAAAATGTGATTATTAAAGAAATTACAATTTTTAAATCTTGCTTCTATGAAAAAATATAAACAAGTCAGTTTAGCTTGGAAAAATCAGGTAAGTTTAATGATTCTTCAAAAACAAACAAATCGTCTGAAGGACTAACATTCATATAAAAAAAAATTATACAATTGCAGAGTTACTAAAGAAAAAAAAAATTCTCAAGTTATTATTATTATTATTATTGACAATTTTATATATCCAATCAAGTATCGGCTAGTATTTTCAAATTTTTACTCAGTTGAAAAGCATGAGTTTAATACGTGAAAAAATCTTTACTCTCAGGACGTGACTCCTTTGAACTACCAAGACATATCAATAAGATGCCTTACAATAAAAATTAAGTGATTTGAAGGTGTGTGTGGCATGTGCAGTACAACTGTGTGATAAATGTAACCAGGTAAAAAAATTGACTTTAATTTTGGTAACTCACGTTCCAATGGTTAATTAATCTCGCACAGGACACTCCTCTCGGGTAGTTTTTTCAATCTCGCCTCTTCATGTGTGCACTGAATCTATTTTAAGTCAAAATTGCGATCATTTACTATTTCCGCACTTTTTGTGAAAACGTTTGGCAATAGATTCTCGTTCAAACCCCGCCACTACAAATCAGCTGCTCCGCGTTGATTCCCAAATTGGCCGCCACAGCGCTGATTCCCTTGCAGTATCGAGAAAGGCTTTGTGTTTGTTTGTTTACGTTAAGGGGGTTATTGTCAAGTTAGTCTGTCTATGCGAACACAGCAGAATTGGTTCTCTATTTAAAGTTTTGGTCCCTCCTGGGCCGTTGACGTTCTGGCTGCGTGATTTCTATTAAAATTTGCCGTGTTGCCAGTGGCGGCGATAAGGCCCCCGCAGACCCCGCGGCGCGGGGGGGCCCCAGTTGGCCCAGTCATGGGACATAACTTGTAACATGAAAAATAAGCGTAAACGAGTTGTAAAACGCTTCTTTGTTGAATTATCAGTTGCCCATAGAATTGACGACCCAGTGAAATAATTTGAAGTAAAAGTTTTCAATGCAACACTAGATATTGTAATAGCTCAGCTACAAATGAGATTCGAAGGATTGCGTTGCATTGATGATAGGTTTTCATTCCTGACGCCTCAGAATTTAGTAAACTTCTCACAAGAGACAATAGTGGAGAAAAATAAGGCTCTGGTAAATGTGTATCCTGGTGACCTTTCCACATCACTGCCTGACCAAGTAATATCCTTCAAAGCTCTGATGGCCAAAGAAATTGTACACAAGAAAAGAATTCGAGAAATGATGAATTTACTGGTTGAAGAAAACAGCTGCCTTATGAGTTGCCTCCCAGACTTAACTACAGCTTTGCAGCTTTATTTAACCATACCTGTCACAACAGCTACAGCGGAAAGAAGCTTTTCAAAACTTAAATTAATTAATTTAAGTCATACTTAAGAAGTACCATGGCCCAAACTCGGTTGAGTGACTTGGCACTGTTAAGCATTGAGCATGAAGAGACACAGAAAACTAATATCAACGAAGTGGTTGAAAAGTTCTTAGCTATTAAAAAAAGAAGACTAGGCTTAGGAAAACAGTGAACTTTGGTTGATCCTCATCTGTAAATATTGTACATTACTTGAGTTCAAGTGTTATTGAATTGGATTAGACTTAAGGAGAACTTGTATAGAGTATATTCAAGAATTTTACAAATTCAGGTACAAACTAATTTAAATGTTTGAAAAAAGCTAGAATGTTACTTTGATATTCGTTTTTAAATAATAAAATTTTAACACTCCGTGTGCGGTACTGTTTCATAGTCTGAATTTAGATCTTTGACGTAAAAATAAATCATTCTTTTTATTTTGGTTTTTTTATAGTTTGTATAGAACTTTGTCTATTTAGCAACAATGAATTTTAAGAGTTTGTACACGTGTAAAACATCCTTTGCAAATTGCAAACGCTTTGTGATAGACGAGAAAGTATTCACAAACCATTGTTGTGAAACACACGTAAATAGAAACTCATTTGAGTGTTTTCCCCTATTACGTATACAAAATTTAACCATTTTTATAGGGCCCCCTAATTAGTTTCGTGGGGGGGGGCCCCCGTTACGTTAGCGCCGCCACTGCGTGTTGCTGCTCTATTTCAGCAACACATTGGCGTAGATTCTTGTAGAGGTTATGTCAGTCTGTTTATCAATGTACGGGAAAAGCCTTTCTTCGGGTCTTGTCGATTTCTCGCCTCTCGGTTTCGCCTTAGCTGCGTTGATCAGTGTCGTGGGTGATGCATCTGTTCTGGAGTTCAAGTTTCAAGTGTTTTTTGGGTCGAATTTGGTCTCTCTTTTATACTAATTCAGGCTGATTGTTTCCATTGACTTCCGGTATATTTGTGTAAAAATTCCTTCTAGATTGTTCGAGAATAAACGAAATGGAACATTATGGAACAAATTTAACTTCCGTCGAAGCTTTTAGAACAAATTTCTTATTCTTCACACTGAGGATATTTCAAAAATTACTCTGGTATTTATCAAACAGTTTTACATTAGTACTCACAATTTGTATGCCATTATTACATTTAGATTCTCTGTTTTCAACTGAATCTAGTGATACTAATTATGATTGGTTTCTGAATAAATTAACTCTAATAAGTAACACAATATACAACTCTCACCTTGGGTTGTTGTCATTGAAATCCAATTTTTTAGAACAAAAAATTGTTGTGAAACTATTATGTTTCTTCCACAATCTGAACATATAACATTACTATCTTCCTATAACAAAACAAACAAATTTTAACATATATAATACATAGATAATTACAATTTTACCTGGCCCCTGTCCATGGCCTAGGTTTTTGTCAATGTTATAACACAATAATTAGTCTCTTTCTTTAACATATGTAGTATTTCACTAGTGTGCACTCAGAGTTTATTATATTGTCTGTCTTTTGTGATACCTGGTTACTCTTTACACATATTATTTTTATTACAGGATGACATAGCATCATATTGATTGGTCTTGAGATGCCCTTTTTCATGGTGTGACAAATCTCACTCTTATAAGTTAAATTCTTTCATAATTGATCTTATTTTCAACTGAGTTTGTTCGTTTTTAAGGTATACTGAAGTATTGTACCATTCTATTTTATTCTTGTCAACATTTTGTAAATATTTAGCCAGATATGACTATTTTTTGTACTGGTTGATTGGCTCCAGCCATACATGGTATAGGTAAATATTTTGCTAACTTGACTATTACAATGTTAAAGTTAGTAAAATATATTAGTATAGTCGCTTTATATTATATTTCAACTTTCTAATGCAATTTGGTTGCATTTTGGCACCATTAAATCCATAAATCATACAATATTATATGCCTACCACATGTTTTTAGTTAATACTGTTTTTGGCTATTTTGACTGACTTTTATTCATTTGACAGCCTTCTTTGTTTAAGATAAATTGTTCACTTTTGTCTGCTTGACAATTACATATAGTTTTTATTTCAAATTGATAATAATTAATTTTTACATGAAATCTGAGTGTTTGGTCTCAAATCCAACACATTAATATTTTTTGGTCATAACAAATATATAATTTTTATTTTAACTTAGATTCTTTCTAATAATGTATTTAAGTCATTTAATACATTTATTTTATTTACATTACATAATATAATAATGGATCATGTCCATTAATTCACAAAAAATAGTTCTTAATACTCTATTCAGAGTTAGTAATTAATGACTTCATTTTGGTTGATTCTGACATTATTTGTCTCTCTTATAGTATCTTATGGTTTTTTCACTGTTATTCACTTTAATAATATATATATGGGGTTTGTGTCTTAGTCACAGTCTGGTCGTTTTTCATGTTAGTAGTAATAATTATTAGACAATATTACACAATTTTTTAGGACTACTTGGGTTTGATACTGTTCACCTCACTTTCCTCTTATGATAATTGCTATGTAAATGGTTTCCTTTATGGAACGTTCTGTGATGTTACAACCTATAGGCCAAAAGAGCTGAACTTAAACAGTAAAAGGTACAAAATAGTCTTAACCAAACCAAATAAAATCAACTAGAAGGTACTTCACTAAAAATGAACTTTATCTTGTGAAAACTTACTATTTTCGTCGGACGCGTTTCGGCGTACGTATCCACCTTCTTCAGCTTTTAGTCAGACTGCCATCATTTCGTAACGGTTTTTGTGTGGAAGGTGTAGTGGTGGTGGTGTGTGGGGGAAGGGGATTGGTGCAGGGATTCAACTAGAAGTTTGTTTTTTGTAAAATTGTGTCAAAAAGTGTATGTGATTTATATTGTAATTGATCGTTGAGTATGTTGTTTGGTTGTGTTGTGTGGTGTTTATATATTTTGTATTGTTCAGTTGTGTTGAGTTTTCGACTTTTAGGTAAGTAATGTAAAATTTCGAGATTAGTGTCTATGTTGGTGTACCTGTGGTTTTCTGTGTGTATGTGTGTGGCAAATGCGGAGTGTATATTGTTGTTGGTTAGAGCTTTTAAGTGTTCAGAATAACGGGATGAAAAAGATCTGTGCCACACACATACACACAGAAAACCACATGTACACCAACATAGACACTAATCTCGAAATTTTACATTACTTACCTAAAGGTCGAAAACTCAACACAACTGAACAATACGAAATATATAAACACCACACAACACAACCAAACAGCATACTCAACGATCAATTACAATATAAATCACATACACTTTTTGACACAATTTTACAAAAAACAAACTTCAAGTTGAATCCCTGCACCAACCCCCTTCCACCACACACCACCCCCACTACACCTTCCACACAAAAACCGTTACGAAATGATGGCAGTCTGACTAAAAGCTGAAGAAGGCGGATACGTACGCCGAAACGCGTCCGACGAAAGTAGTAAGTTTTCACAAGATAAAGTTCTTTTTTAGTGAAGTGATAGTGCTGTGAAAGAAGAGATGAACAATCAAGACAACTAGAAGGTACTATGTATGAAACAGGGAAGGTATTGACAAAATTATATGTAAAAACCCATAATTATAATAACCAGATGAATAGGGAAAGTAATATTAACACATAAGACAAGCCATTGAACTGACATGCTGTCAATATTATTGTTATTATAAGAAAATGAAGAATAGGTATTTAAAAGTGTAATGATATATATAATGTAGAGGTATCAGACATTATTGTTAGTAATAAGTACAACCCTATAGAAAAGAAGGCAATAAGAAGTGTTAAGAAAAAAAGTGTAAAAGCCTAAAAACTTAAAATTATAAATGTGTTAAAATAAGTGGTACTGGGCCGAAATGGGCCACATTCGGTATCAAAATAATTCTATTTTTCCAAACAACAACATCGTATAACCCAAATTTAACTTAATCTAAAAATAAATAAGGAGTAATTTGAGGTGACAGATTTAAAATTTACAGATTTCGAATAATTAACGTCATGTGACCAGGGGTTGGGAATAAGAACCAATCAGAACTAACAAAAAGCTTGGTCATAATCGCTAACTCAATGGATTTTTCGAATTAGTCTATTGTTAAAACTCAAGCTGTACAGAACAGAGAATCACATTTTGATGAATAATTAATGACCAAAAGTAAAAATAAAGAAACATTAAAGAATTACACAGGCAAACCATACAAACAGAAGTAATTGAAAACCGAACGGCAAGATGATGAGTTACTCAAACTAATACGTTCCCAATATGAAGGTTGTATCAGTGATCCGGTGAGATTGGAATAGCCTAATAATAAAATAGTCACACCTTTACACAACACGAGATTCACCAAAAAACACTGTTAATCCAGACACTTGTGAACTTCAACAAACCTTTATTTAATAACATTGTGGACATAAAACCATTAAAACACTATTTAATTTAAAGAAAATAGGTGAAGCAGATTCCGGTACGCATAGACGCTGGCCAACGGCCATTTGTTAAAATATCATCCTCCATTTCGAGTGACACTTGGAACAAAACACAGAATTGTAATACTTTTAAATTAATACTATTTAAATTTTATCATTTATTAAGAATGTTAATTAACTAATTTTGATATATATATTGTAAGCATTTTCTGATCTTTCTTAGCAGCTCAAAGTATCCACGACCTGATATAAAAAATAATATTGTAATTCATTTTAAACATTGTATTTTTTCGAGTCGAGCTTGGTGAGCGAGTCGATACGGTTACTATCCCATTCGATTCATGAACCGTTGTACTTACCCTGAGTTTAAAAATCATCCACTAAATTGATTTGTTAATTGACAACACATATTATTTCTTTAAAGTAAATTAAGATAAAGGATTTGCAGGCGATAAGTAAGAAGAGGAATACGGCGAGAGTGAGGAACGTCAAGCAATTACTAGAAGGTTGCAGGTAACCTATAGGACTGAGTCAGATCACCAATCGATTGTGAAGTGCCCACACAATCTATTTTTAATTATTAAGAACAATTATTTTTGGCGACATTTTCAAAACCGTAAACTCAGCGACAACCTGTTTTTGCTTGATAATTCTTATTTATTAATCAAAGTAACTTAATAAAATAAACCAATTAATAAAAAATAATCCAGTAAACGATAAACAATAAATTAATTTCAAAATTAACAAAATATTAAAGCAGACAAGAACTCGTAAACAGAGTAATTCACTTGCAGTTGTGTAATATATTATTATTACAATATTTAACAATATTCCCAAATTGTCAACCAATGAGAATGAGTGTTTGAACCTTAGCAACCAAGATCTCTAGTAAATAAAATAATTAGTCTATTATTAACTTCTGATGAGTACAGATTAGAAAAAGTGCAGACCATTGGGGAGACAAAAAAAATATTTAATATATAGATGATTGATGGAATACTGGACCAGAATGATGAACAATAAATTATAACCACATTGAAAATTTTAAATACCAAAAGAAGATAGGAGTATCTAATTGACCAAAGGAAAACAAGGAGTACCTAAAGTAATCCTATCCGGACTGAAAATAAAGAGAATTGCTAAGTATACCTTAAATACAACTGTAACAGTAACATGAAAAGATAATAAGTGAACTACACTGTTAGTACTAGTTATCACTCACTGATCAAACACTTGAACTTCCTTTTATTTAATGAACACTTAGAACTGAAAAGTAATCTCATTGTTATAATAATTACTTAGTGAAGAAACTTTAAGATTAAATATTAGTTAAAATCAGTTAACCTACAAACACATTTTCATTAAATATAAGTTATAACTATAATTGTAATTATTTCACGACTTGTATAATATGTGTGTGTTGATTGTAAAATTTTGTACTTTTATTAGTATATTTAATGACATTTCCTGTAGAACTTCACGACCTGAGATATTTATAAAAAGTAAACAAGAGAATCCCATATTGGAAACAGAACAGCCAATCGCGAATAATGAAACATGCCGGCACAGATTTCGTTATATAATTTGGAAGGATTTGTAATATATTAAGGAACATAAGAATTGATAGTAAAAACATTATTGAACTACTCACTGTATGTTTGATTTTTTTATAATCTTTAATATAATTTGGGTTTCATTTCGAACATAATAAACTTTAAAAATTTTGGATGACCAAGAAGGGTTGGTAATGCCTGTTTGGCAGAGAATTCAAATTTGAATGTTAGAACGGGTGAGTTTAACTCTATGATTATTACAACAGCAGTAACGAAAATTTAATTTCATTATAAATTGAAGCAAACCAACGTAGGACATTGATTAATTAATATACCAGAAATTATATCTCGTTACAATGTAAATTAAAAAAGAAACTTCATGACATGGAACTGTCTGAAGACTGTTTTTGAAAATTGTTAAAACTATCGGTTAAAATTTATGCCTAAAACCATCCTCAAACTTCAAGGAACATGGTGGTGAAAGAATTTTAAATTAAAATTCAGATCAGCAGTTACTGAGGTTACCTCGGGCAATGAAACACATTAGCATTCTCTCGCGCTCGCAGCCCCACCATGCCAGATTTGTGGCTTGGCCAACGAGCTGTCTTTGCGTAGACACTAGTACTGTTGTAGATTGTAGACTATTGTCTACATAAATAAACAAAATAGTACTTTCCGATTATCTGTACCCGCTACATTTTCGATGTTTTGACTTTTAACTACTAAAAGGTCATATTGTTTAACTGCATATAAAAATATGAATTTTTCATGCTTGTTAAGATTTTTTTTTAAATTTATTTTATGAAGGAAACGATACTCACATTATGACACATTACCGTTTACTAACTAAATATAAGGACTAACGTTCAGAACACAACTAATTAAAAACTGAATGTTTAATAATTAAATATAAGGTTTATAACATTAAGAAAGACAGAAACAAATTAACAACAGAAATTATATTAAGACCTCTACCACCGTACCTAACTTTATGCAGAAAACGGAATATTTTTTACATATACCATAAATAACATAAAAAATATAAACTGGATCTTATGTATTTTATTAAAATGTATATACAACCTAAACAAGGTACCGATAAAATCAGAAATGTGTGTGGGACAAATAACGAGCCAACAAATTTGTTAAAACTAAGAAAAAGTAATGGGTAGTTAACGTTTAAATCAAAAAGTGAAGTGATTTCTGTCACCAACACGATCAGCACAGTAATCTACAAGTTTATTTGTTAAACTCTTCTTGGTTATCTTTCGTTCATTCTTATCAAGGCATTAGTTTAGTTAAAAGTGCATGTAGGCACAGGCTGTTTTTCAATTTCTTATTTAATGGACTACTGTGTTAGTATTTTATTCAAGTATATACCAGTTTTTTATAAAATCACCTCATTTATAGTGTGAGCAGCGTATAAAAAATAGTTCTGGGAAACACACAAAGTACATGCCTAAAATAGTCTATAAATAAATGTTATTATAATTAATTGAATTATTATAGGTATTATTTTAATGACAATAAGTAAAATTTTTCATAAAATGCTTTGTCTTAAGAGACACTTTGGTATAATGTTCTAAGTATTTTTCATATAAGGTGTGTAGTTTATTAGTTTACTGGTAGTTTGTGTTTATAGGATTGTTGATGTTTTGTTTTGTCATTTTTTCACCATTTTGTGGACCCCCCTGCCTCCTGATCTTGGAAGTGTTAAAATGCATCGTTTTTGCAGTTTGGTGATTATGAATGACCTACAGTAGTCAGAATAAGGTGGAAGTTTAATCAACAACAGTTCCTGATCCCAGCTGTACATAAAGTGACAACAGTATTCTCTAGTCTTGTAGATAAAAGTCTTGTCACACATGTCTGAATATGCTCACTGATTCAGTACTCTTGGTTATTACATTTCCATTTTACTCAATTCCCAGAGTAAGTCATTGTAGAGCCATTGCAACAAAACCTTAGGTGTGTTGTAACGTCACGAGACGTCCCATAAATATTAACACCATAAGAAATAAAATAACAGCTAAAGAATATAAAATAAATTAAAAAATCAAATAATTAATGTAATTGAAAGCCAAACAAGTTTAATACAGCAAACTAGCCACTTGTATTAAAGTACGGATTATTGACAGAACCAGTAAAAAGGACTTAAACTTTGACCACAACAACACCCCATAGATTGTAGAAGTGAAGTGTACAGATAAAACCAATATTAATAAATAGTATTAAGAAATAACCTTTGTAAGTGACAAAATAATGTCACAATATTTCCAGAATTAGCTCAGAATAAGGGCATAAAAACAGAATTGTTACAGATTATTACTCATATTGAAACCAATGTATGGTTAAAAATATCAACTAGAATTACCAAATGGCTAAGATCCATAGGTAGAATAATAAAAAATTGTAAACTAATACTAAAAAATTGCAATAACAATTATGTACTGAGCATGTGACCACCACCCAGAATAATGGAAAAATCAGTTATCATAAAACAAAAAGATAATGATATCTAAATGTCAAGTAGATAAAGCTGAACGTTTTATGTTAAATAAAGAAACTTTTAAAATACATAAAAGTTATAGAAAATATTAAAAAACCATGTGAAAATAGTTGCAAGTACTATGCATCTAAAATGATTTAAATTATTACTAATATATTGTCAAAATGCAACCAAATTCATTTTAAAAGTTGCACAAGTGTGTAAAGTCAATAGACCTAAAGATATCATTAGGTAATAAACCTGAATGTATAAGTTATATCAGAAGTTAGCTGAACCATAGTGTAGGCCTGTCAAAACGGACAGTGTAAATGTGTCATAGTTAAAATATTTAATGTTTAAAACCCTAAATTATGGGCAAATAAGATGTAAAGAAATAAAATCAAACTAGAACCAATTTGCTCAGCTGATAGTAATATCAATTCAATAAGAATTATTGCAAAAATAAAGGTATTATTGACCAAATCAATATGACCAGCCCAGATGAGTGAAAAATGATACTAACATATAATGCTCTTGAAATACTGTATATTATGAAACAGGAGGTGGTCATGATAATGAACCAAAGCCTAAGCTAGAATTGAACACCAAGAACAACCTGTTTCATAAGATAATAATGTCACAAATTAATAATTAGTAATGTAAAAATTGTTAGGCCTAAGCCAAGGTCATTGTTTATTCACCATTATTCATATATTATGTTATTTTAAAGATATTAATTTTGTTATGTATAATTACTCACATTATGTATCCATGTTTTAGTAAGGTGTAAGACACCTAATTATAAACAATAGGTGGACAATGATGAATTATCGTAAAGTCATCACAAGGTAAGCCTATAAACTTTTTGTATTTTTCTAAAGTTAACCTATTCGAATCCAGGCTTAACTGGTACCAAATTAATCAGTTGATCACAAGGAATTCAATAATAATAGTCAAGTTTACATTGTAAGTAGTCCTGTAAAGTTATCTGAAAGAAACCAGAATCAAATAGGGAATTTCTAAAAATTAATTCAAGAGGAAGGAGAAGAAAAACAGACGCTATAGAATGTTTGGCGGAAGTAAAATTTGTTCTATGAGATTCAATAAGAAGTGTTCTAGTACATTCTCGAACAAATTTTTCATTAAAACAACGGAAGTACGTACAAAATTAATAGAAAAATGACGTAATAAGCATCAGGTATCACAATGCAGTTAGCTGGACTATAAATACGGCTCGCATCCAAGCCGAATCATCAGTTTTTTCTCAGAGCTCACTCAGGACGGAATCCACGCACATCGACTCGACAACTTTCAAATTTGTTACATAACCAAGCAGTATAATTAAACCAAGTGTGTGGTAAATAAAATCAGTAAACTTTTTAACCAACGAGTGATAAATAATCCACGACAACGAACTTGCAGAAGAAGAATTGATCGACCACCAGCAACGAAGGACATTTGTGGTTAGGACGCCGAGTTACCAGCAACGAGTGAAGATTACCAACTGTTGCGGTTTGGAAGCTCTTGAAGAATCGCGAGTTATTCCAAAGACGCTAAGCAGGAAAGGCTGGTTGTATATTAGAACGAAGTGGACTGTATTACGAATATTTGACATACGTTTATTGAAAATTTTAATTATTAGTTGTGATCGGCACGTGCGGATGCATTTGAGGCCATAACGCCCGAAAATTAATTTTGAACGAAATCGTGGTCCATTGTAGATGGACGCAGGTAATCTGAATTAAATTGAATCTTATGAATACATATTAAAAAATGTCCAGAAGCCGCGGCTGGAAGAGAAGTGTTTTACGAGAGATCCGCTCGGAGCCTTGTTAGAAACTAAATTAAACTTGTCTGCCGACGGCCGAACTGGCCGGCGGCAGCGTTTGATAAGCACGTGACGTCATCCGCTCGCACCGCATTGCGGCAGCACACCGCGTACAGCCGATAAACAAGTACAAAGTTTAAACATACTGCCCGCCAAAATCGGGATGATTTTGTACATTAAACGTTAAATTGGATAATACAATAATTAGACTTACATGGCGAAAGCGATACAATAATTGGCGTATTGGCCACAGTGCAATGACATAATAACCATAATATGAATTCAATTAACAATCACAAGGTATACAATAAATTGACCCTTATGCTAATAGGAAGGGCAAACTGACATTAAAATTACTCAAAACATAATAGTAACACAATACACACAATAATGCAATGATTAAGTAGATATTGATCTTTCCCAAATAATACTCATTGATATTTGCCAAGCATTACAATAACAAGTGATAACACCATAAAAAATATAATAATTTCCCCATGATATTGACACAACAACCCCAATAAATTTCATAATATGTGACCCTTAGAAAATACAATACATATGTAGAATAATTGACACTATAAGTAACACTTGTAGTTCTCAGAATTTGAATTATATAAACATATTGACAACTAGCTGTTACCCGCGACTTCGTCCGCGTGGAATTTCATAAAAAATGTTTGTTCAGTTCGCTGAGTTAACGAAAAGTTAATAATTATGCATTCCTCGTAAAGAAATACCCATGCTAAGTTTAGTCTCATTCTTATTCTTTGCGAGTCGATGTTTCGTGTTTTTTAATTTTTTTTTCATTTTTTTTGTTTTTGTTATTTTTTTGTCTTTTCGTTTTTTAATTTTTTTATTTATTTCTTTGTTTTTGTTCATTTTTTGGCTTTTTGTATTAACCTCATTGAAAAATCTCTTTATATACAATGTTAGGTGTACGACTTCCTTGGGCTAAAACAATAACGCTAGTGGCATCCCTCGCACGTGAACATGCCACGTATAGCTGCCCATGGGTAAAGCAACCCTTAGTTAAATCTATGCCAGCTTTGCTCAAGGTTTGCCCTTGTGACTTGTTGATTGTCATAGCAAAGCTGACATTGATAGGAAATTGCAGTCTTTTGAATTGAAAGGGAAAATTCGACGGTATTATGGGAATTCGTGGTATAAACACTGTCTCACCTTTTCCGCATCCGGATATTATACGACCTTCTATAACGTTTTTTTGCAATGACACTACTCGCAATCTAGTACCATTGCAAAGTTTCGGTGGGTTTAAATTACGGAGTAGTATGATGGGCACGCCAATCTTAAGTTCTAGTTTGTGAGGGGGTAGACCAGGCACAGTTATACTGTTTAAAAATTCTGTTGGATAATTAACAGCTTCATCCGGATTGCAAACTGTATTGATGGAAAGGTATGTTTGTGATTCACCAGGAAGCTTATCTAAAATGCGCTGATTAAGCGCAGTAACCTGGTCATTCATTGGTGCTAAAATTGATCTTTCACACAGCCACGAATCTTCTTTTATATTGAGATTGTGAACATCATCATAAATACTATTTATTAAAGTTTCAGGGTCCGCCACAACCTGACAAAGACCGGCAGGTAGTTCTATATCATGAGTATCATTCACTTCTGGACACTTCCCCTCTCCTACATCTAGGAGAATTTTGCTAAATTCTGAATCGGCTGAATGTGCTCTCATGTTTTCTTTTAAATTAAGTTTTTTACAATGTCTCCAAAGTACTGAACGTTTTAAACAGGCGTTAATTTCATCCGCTCGCGTACCTTTAGTCACAACTGGTAATATTTGCCTACAATCTCCAGCGAATAAAAATGTTACTCCTCCAAATAATTGAGTATTACCTCTTAGGTCTTGCATTGTTCTGTTCACGGCTTCGATTGAAATTTTGTTTGCCATAGTGCATTCGTCCCAGACTACAAAGACACAATCTTGTAATACTTTGGCTTTATGACTATTTTTTGATACACTGCAGACTGGATTTTCCATATGCTCTGCTTCTATTGGTATTTTAAACATGGAATGTGCTGTTTTCCCCCCAGGAAGTAAAGTTGCAGCTATTCCTGAAGATGCGACTGCTATGGCAATCTTTTTTTCTGAACGTATTTTGGCCAGTAAAAGATTTATCAAAAATGTCTTGCCGGTACCACCTGGAGCGTCTAAAAAATATACACCACCAGCGTTAGCAGCATTCGCACTGTCAATGAGGAGTCGGTAAACTTGATTTTGTTCGTTGTTTAATCTTGGTTCATTCTGATTTATCATATGTTGAAGTTCAACTGGGTCAAAATTTATGTGTTCGATATATTCTCTGTTCAAATTATCAACAATCCCATCGGTCGCTTGTGGAGATGGTAAACCATAATGAGGGAGAGTATTGCCGCCTATGGAAAGAAGAATGTTTTGTAACGTAAACAGAGCACGATTAGTAAAGTTTTCTAAATGAGCATTTATGTTTGCATCTGGGTGATGTCGTTGGAATTCTCTTACATAATCTTCCATGAAATGATCCTTAAACTTGTCCCATAACTCTGAGGGATTAGAAGCATTGCAGAATACCAATATGATGGCGAATAGCTCTCGCAATTTAGATGCGCTGCTGCTTATACTGGCATCTGTTAATGTGTCGCACCAGTGATTATCGCCTTCTAGTAAACCAAGTGCAAGGCATGCTGCTTGATATGTAGGATGTAAAATACCATTCACTCTTTTGAGACTTTCGAAAGAACTTGGTCCCTTGACAACATTTAACAACATCCTTAGATGATAACATTCCCGATTATTAGGATGAATTGTATAAATTCTACCAAGAGTATGCTCGTAAAATATGCCGGGATGACCCTCCACAGGAGTACCTCGGCGTCGCCGTTGAAATGTTCCATTTTGTTTATTAAATGTGTAATAACCTGGTACTTCTTCATACAATAAAGTGGCTGCGAATTCGTCGTTATGGCACAGATCGAAAAACGCCATCAATGTCGTATTTCTCGGATTTTCTACCACTCCACGGACATTGTTTGGATCAAAATAAATTCTCTGACCATTTTCTAAATGGATGTCCAAATGTGTTACTGCGGGGAAACGTTCGTAAATCGGAAATGATAATATGCGCCAGACTGCTTCAGAAGTACTAATATATCTTCCATTTTGATATGATGTCACTTCATCGTTAGCATTTTGCACACCAAATACCGCCAAGTTTGAACCTTTGTTGACATACTTGCAAATATATTTTATTGATTTCACACTGCTACAAAGTTCAACGTTGATATGTGCTTTAAAAGTGCGCGACAGTACCGGTGAAAATGGAACAATCCAGCGATTGTCGATATCAATAGAGTTAGTTCGTGATCGGATTGTCATTCGTATACCACCGTTTTCAGGTGAACGACGTCTGTAAAATGGATAACCATCCTATCGCTGCTCTCTAGAATCATCTGATTCTAGATATCGCGAGACAGCGTGTCGAATACGATCGTTTTCTAGACGCTGTTCTCTAGACTCCTGAGATTCTTGACTCCTTAACAATGAATGACGGGTTCTATCTAACTGTAATCGTTCGTTTCTCTTAGAACTACTTTCAATGGACCTAGACATGGATTGCCTTAATCTACAATTTGTAAGACGACTTTCTCTATCCTGTTGAGATTCATTTTCACGTTGCAATCTTTGATTTTTAGCCTTTCTCGTGTTTTTAGAGAGATTTGATTTTCTTTTAGGCATGACTAATGATTGTAAGTGCACTTTTTAAACTAAAAACCTAATTTAGAAATATGTATTTTAAAAACAACTACCTACGTACTTAACTAAATAAATTTATCAAGTAAATAAAAAAACTTAACTATTTAATACGAACGAATTTTCATGAAAGAAAACCAAACGACGTTAAACATTTATCTCTAATTATATTATAACGTAAAAGTCTCACTGCTAGAAAACAATTTTTTAAGGCGCGCGTTGAGACACAACCATCTGCAACAGCCCGCTCGCGCGTTCTGAGCCCGCGCGACAGGCAACCTTTGTTATATTAACCCGTCAAAATCGGTCCAGCCGTTTCGAAGATTAGCCTTTTATTTATTTGTAGCTTATTTAACATACATAAATAAAGCTATCATATTAATACATAATAATGATCAGCAAGCATAAAGAATTTAAAAATATTTTAATGACGCCTCATAACCCGAATCCAAACAGCGTGGTTACAATATTCTCATACATTATCGTAAATGGAAACACGTACTCGAAAACCTCAAAATAAATAATTTAGTCAATAGTACACGCCTCATAACCCGAATCCAAACCGCGTGGTTACAATATTCTGATACATTATCGTAAATGGAAACACGTACTCGAAAACCTCAAAATAAATAATTTAGTCAATAGTACACGCACTGGCAACACATTCACATTCACATTATATAAACCAAACTAAACTGCACTCTTAAACTGAACCTCATTAACCAACACGTTCACATTATACAAACCAAACTAAACTGCACTCTTAAACTGAACCTCATTAACCACGTAAATTAGTAAAGACAACAGACAACGCCAACCGCCATGACACCGTCATCTAGTACATTTCTGTCCCATCTGTATCACATACTTGGAACGTTCTCTCAGAGTCGAAAGCATTAAAAGTAATGTAAAAATTGTAAAGATAATTAAAAATTGTTGTGTAAAGATAAATATTTTTAAACAAACAAACAGAAATTATCGCGGGTCTTAGGGAATAGTCAGCCGCAAAATGTAACTTCCGTCGCCGCGCGTGTACTACATTTCGGTGTCCGATGTGTACACCAACTGTTTTCTTCACAAGTAACTAATGCCAGCTTATGGAGGTTATGTACGACAATGTAACTTAAATAAAATTTACGTTGTTAGTGTACATTAAAAGGGTGTATTTATTGGAAGTACAGAAATTAGTTTACATTTATCGCACATAATTACGGTACAGAGACGATTTTGGGAGGTTGTGGCTACGTTTATTTAACAATATAACTTAAAACTTAATATTGTTTTCTCACTGCTAGAAAACAATTTTTTAAGGCGCGCGTTGAGACACAACCATCTGCAACAGCCCGCGACAGGCAACCTTTGTTATATTAAGTCGGAGGAGGAAGTTGGAGGGGGAAGCGGTCAGTGGCGCCTTTCGGTCCGACGACGGCAGAGGCGTGCGCGTGGGGCACGTGTTGCTCGACTTTTTTCCTTTCTTTTTTTCTTTTTTTTTCCAAAATAAAAGTAGCCTAAGTTACTCCTTATAACATCAGCTATCTGCCAGTGAAAAGCCCGTCAAAATCGGCCCAGCCGTTTCGGAGATTAGCCGGAACAAATAGACAGACAGACAAAAATTTTTTAAATTGTTTTTTTGTTATAAGTACCTTATATACTTTCATATGCATTTAGTAAAAAGCTGTTATTTTGACATTACAAACAGACACTTCAATTTTATTTATTTGTATAGATACACAACATCCATAAATAATTTATAATACATATGAAACACAGTCACTATTGCAGTAATAGCTAGCGGCACGTAAACAATATTACAATGCTTATGATACTTACAATGTTTATGATACAATTGACTTGTATATTCGCCCGGGGAATGTCCCGGGCGTGGTCCAGACAATGTGACAAATTCACAATCCTAGTATGTCTCGCATGGCACGCATACGATTAGTTTGTAGCCACCGGAAGGGGGCATAATTTGTGGATGGGTCGGCGTAAGATACCTAGCGCGGTGCGAACTTCTGCGACGCGTACTAAGGAATCTTGACCCGGAAAAACATTGGTAATTACCCCACGCTTCCAATCTAGAGGGGGGAATTGTCATCCAAAATGAGGACAAGCTGTCCGACATTCAAATTCCTAAACGGGGTGCGCCATTTATTGCGCTACTGCAGCTGGTGCAGATAATCCCTAGACGCACACACACACATACACGCACACACATGCATATGAATAAAGCGAAATATGCCTTGGTCGTGGACTTAGAGCGCTGCCCGCCATGGCGCAAAAGTACAGGACCGGCGTAGTCCACGGCCGACTGTGAAAATGGCCTTGAAGGCGTGACCCTAGAAGGGGGTAACTGACCTAGTAGTTGATTCGCGCCTTTAGCCCGGAAACGAAAACAAGTGACTCACTTATGTATCACTGAGCGGATATAGGATTTGTCGTGTATGATCCAACACTTTCGCCTAAGCGAAGCTTGAGTTGATTGCACTCCAGCGTGCAACAAACGGATGTGTTCGTATTCAATTATTAATCTCGTGAGATGAGAGTGCGGGTGCAAAATTATTTGGTGTTTACTCTCGTAGCTAAGTGGGGAGAATTGCAAGCGTCCACCCACTCTTAAAATGCCCGATTCATCCAGGAATGGGTTGAGAGCAAGAATTTTACTACTGCGAGGAAGGCATCGGTGTGCCTCAAGTTCCATAACTTCTACGCCGAAATGCAACTGCTGAGATTGGCGGACAAAAATCAAGAGCGTGTCAGACAATTCCCGAGCCGACAAAAAGGACGTGTCTCTATCAACAACCGCGAGCCTAGAATTGCGAAAAAATCTACGGCAATATGCGAAGACGCGAATAAGCCTCGTAAGTGATGAATAATTTTCAACATAACTATGTGTTGAGGACGCGGCAATTAGTGAGGTTTGAACCTGCTTGCGACGTTCCTCCTCAAGGTCGGGAAAAGTACAGGGAGTATTAATGTCGAACGCGCTGACTGGCCATGATGCTGACTCATGCGCTAACCAGGACGGACCATGCCACCATTGAGTATGACAGTGCAAACTACGAGGGAGGCAACCGCGCGATAAAATGTCGGCAGGGTTGTCATTTGATACTACATGACGCCAAGTTCCCCTGCTGCTAACAAGACGCTGTATTTCCGCGACACGGTTGGCCACAAATACCTTCCAGCGGGAAGATTGTTGATGTATCCAATACAACGCTATAATCGAGTCCGAATAGAGATATAGTCCGTCAAAATTGTAATTGATGGCGTTTAAAACCTTGGACGTTAATTGCGCCAGCAATAAACAAGCACAAAGCTCAAGACGTGGTAGCGTTATCTGTTTCAGCGGCGCAACCCTGGATTTAGCACACAGCAAGTTTGATGATATGGCGCCGTTCGAATAGACCGCCCGCACATAAATGCAACACGCGTAACCTTTAGCCGAAGCGTCGGCGAATCCGTGCAGCTGTAATGAACTAATTGGGTAATTGTTCGAACTCTTAACCGACCTCGTAATCTCAAAATGAGTGTCGGAGACTAATTGAGCGTATAATTCCAACCATTGATTGGCTAATGACCCAGATAGGGGTTCGTCCCAATCTGTGCCCGCCAACCACAACTGTTGCACGAAATGCTTGCAGTAAAATGTGATGGGAGCGATCAAACCTAATGGATCATAGATCCCGGCGATGACCGACAACACGCTTCTCTTGTTGAACACGGTTAAATTATCATCACCCCTAACGGTGTATAAAAAGTTATCCTTTTCAACGTTCCATTGGATTCCCAATGTACGCACGTTTTGACCTTTGCTGAAGTCACGGGTTACTTGGGCGCGAAGGGTCATAATCTTATGGTGGTTAGAGAACCACTTATGTAACGTAAAACCATACCTACTCAACAACTTCACGATCTCGCATTTCATTTCAGCTAAGCCGTTCGGATCATCCGAACCCGTTATGAGATCGTCTACGTAAAAGTCATTTGCTATGGCCCTAGAAGCTGTAGGGTAGTCGGATTTATTTTCGTAGGCTATTTGAGCCAGACAACGTGTAGCAAGGAAGGAGGCACTAGCAGTGCCATAGGTAACCGTCCTTAAAGCGTAATGTCGCAATTCCTTATGCGGCGCATCACGCCAAACGATGCGTTGCAGGTTTGAATCCTTAGGATTAACAATGATCTGGCGATACATCTTTTCTATGTCCGCAATAAGTACGTATCGGTGGGTACGGAACCGAACCATTATCGAAAACAGATCCTGCTGGATCGTAGGACCGACCATTAAAGTATCGTTGAGGGACAAATTATTTGTGGTTTTAGCGGAGGCGTCAAATACCACGCGCAATTTAGTGGTTAAGCTAGAGTCCTTGAAGACTGCGTGATGTGGCAGATAAAAAATCTCTGACCTGTCAAGCGACAAATCGTAGTCATTAAGCGGCGACATGTGGCCAAGTTTCAAGTAGTCACTCATGAACTCGCTATAATCCTTATAAAGGATAGGGTTCTGCTTGAACTTGAACTCTAACGATTGGAATCTGCGGATGGCTCCGCGGAGAGAATCTCCCAAATGAAATTTATCAGATCTGCGGGGCAGGGATACCACGAATCTCCCATCGCGGTTACGGCTAGTGTTTTCCACGAAATGTTTTTCACACGGCGAGTCCTCTGATCGGGCTTCGCGACTAGAGATCTCCTCCAACTTCCAAAATTCCTTTAGTTGCGAGGAAATCTGATTGTCATCCTTGCAGACCATAAAGGACGAAACTGTTTTAGTTATATCGACGTTGAAGGGTAAGTCACCGGCCAAAATAAATCCTAACTTGGTTTCCTGAATTATAGGAAAGTGTGGTCCGCGCGTAAATTTCATAGGTTCAATTAGTTGGAGAAAATATTGAGCGCCGAGTAATATATCGACTTGCGCCGAGCAATGTAGGTGAGGATCAGGCAAGAATATGCGCTTG
The DNA here is from genome assembly GCA_034769895.1 of Magicicada septendecula. Taxonomy (NCBI): domain Eukaryota; kingdom Metazoa; phylum Arthropoda; class Insecta; order Hemiptera; family Cicadidae; genus Magicicada; species Magicicada septendecula. Next base: position 41,770 of record JAWRYS010000712.1, on the reverse strand, counting down.
GGTAAATTCAAAGAGGCAAGATTGAACGACTCCGCCGGTAAATTATTAGTTATACTGGGTAATACGGCACAACGCACATTTAACGTGAAGGGTTTATAGCGTGAATGTAGCCTTACATTAGTACTGAAGTCAGCCTGGGAAAGCGAGTTGTTTATACCCGTGATGGGCAGTTGCGATTTAACCAATTGGAGGCCCATCCTGCGGGCGAAATCCATTGTGCAAAAGTTCGCTTGAGAACCGGAATCCAGTAATATCCTAACGGGAAATTTTTTGCCGACTTTATTGTATGTCATACAGACGGCGGTAGATAACAATACCGATTTATTGGTCTGTGATTTCAGTGAACACTGGTTGTTAACAGAAGTTACGTCCCTGTTGGGGACATGAATCGTTGTGTGGTGACGCCTAGAACATTTTTTACATGAGAATTTTGAGGGACATTTTGAACCCTCGTGTCCCGAACGGAGGCAGTTTAAGCAAAGTTTGTTTTTTATTAACGCGTTTTTTCTATCAGGGATAGACAGCGATGTAAATTGTGGGCAATCGCTAAGTCTATGTACACCGTTACACAGCCTGCATAAATTGTTTCTAATATGTGAGTGGAATGCGCCCTTTGGAGTGCTTATCTGTTTAACTGCCTTGCGATTAGGAGACTTATCGCTTTTGTTCAACCTGCTCGTTAGGCTAGTCGCGTTATCGAGATTTTGCAATAATTTCCTACGTGAATTTAGAAAATTTATGAAATTATTAAAATCAGGGAATTTATGCTCCGATAAACTCTCTTTCCACAAACGTAAAGTGTAATTGTCAAGTTTTTTGGCTAAATAATTTACGACAATAATTTCAAACGTGTTGACTGGCAGTTTGAGATTATTTAAAGCGTTTATATTTGCAGAGATTTGATCAATGAATTGCGATATGCTAACTTGGGATTCCTGCTGAACTAATGGTACGTCTAGGACATTCCACACGTGGTGAGCGGAAACAATCAGCTTACTATCATATCTATTCCTCAACAGATCGATAGCCACCGCGTAATTCTCATGTGTTATGGGCAACGATTTTATTACGTTAAGCGCCTCGCCATGTAATGACGAGTGCAGATAATGAAGTTTCTGTATATCTGTCAGATCTGCTCTGACATGAATTAGTTCCATAAAAATATGGTAATAATGTTGCCATTCCACAATACTACCTTCAAACCGTGGTAATTTTATTGGTTCCAATTGAATGGGGGGTGTTTTAGGCTGTTTACCTTCAGCATTAATTACTGGTTTTTGGTTCATATGCTAAGCTTGCTCTAGCAGGTGTTGCAATTTACATTCTATAGTACAGAGATCGTCCTCCGTTTGCACTCTATCACTCGTTAACGCAACGTCTGCTTCCTCAGCCTCGATTTGTGACTGAATCTCGTCATATTTGGTGGATAATTCCATCAAATGACGCAGTTTTATTTTCAGCGCATGAGGATCGCTGTTTAACAAATCGAAGTTATCCGCGAAGGTATTTACTCGGGATATTGAGGCCTTAATTGTGCCTCGTTTTTTTATTAGAGCCCTTACATCGGCCATTATTACAGTTTAAGATAAAAAGGGAAAAATATTTAGAAAGCAATTGAGCATAGAGCATGTGAACCATAAACTTAAGTTTGAATGAATTTGAATACGTTTCGGTAGCTAGCGATCGTTGTTTAGAACATAAACTTACTCTCTCTTACTAATCAAGCTTTGTTGGCAATTAAATTATTAAAATTATGAATTTAAATGATAATAAATATATCTTTATCTTTAAAGTTTTAACTGACAATGAGCTGCCAACCATTTATTAAGCTGTATTGTGTAATGACGGTGTTTATTTATATAAATGTGTTAAGAAATAACCACTAAAGTGAAATATTATTAAACATCAAATATAAGTAAAACGTTTATAGTCACGTGGCCGTTGATCCATTCGTGACGAAGCTGGCTTCGATCCCGTTGTTCGATCCTGTTAGGAGCTGTTGCACCTCCTGTCTCTGCTGGTCAGATGACGCCTCATGTTGTACCCTCCATGAATTAAAGCTGTGGAATCTTTTTTGATGACCTCGCAAATGCTGTCCTGCCGTGTCCCGTCGTCTCTGGTCTACTGCTTGGCCGAATCTTGTCGAGATGACTGCGATGTGATTCACAACAATGGTGTCGCTCAGGACGAGAATGATGCCCGTAGGGCGTGACTAAATTCAGATCGGTTGGTCCAGAAATGATGCGTATAAAGAAATGCTGTCGCTTGTGGACCCAAACATGAGAAATCCGTCCCGTGGTGACCAAAAACGTTTTCGTTTTTGGGCCAAAAATAAGAAATCCTGCCCGGTGGGACCAAAAATGAAGTCGTTTTTGGGCCCAAAAATATGAGATCCTGCCCGTGAGGACCAAAAATGTTGCGGTTTGGAAGCTCTTGAAGAATCGCGAGTTATTCCAAAGACGCTAAGCAGGAAAGGCTGGTTGTATATTAGAAAGAAGTGGACTGTGTTACGAATATTTGACATACGTTTATTGAAAATTTTAATTATTAGTTGTGATCGGCACGTGCGGATGCATTTGAGGCCATAACGCCCGAAAATTAATTTTGAACGAAATCGTGGTCCATTGTAGATGGACGCAGGTAATCTGAATTAAATTGAATCTTATGAATACATATTAAAAAATGTCCAGAAGCCGCGGCTGGAAGAGAAGTGTTTTACGAGAGATCCGCTCGGAGCCTTGTTAGAAACTAAACTAAACTTGTCTGCCGACGGCCGAACTGGCCGGCGGCAGCGTTTGATAAGCACGTGACGTCATCCGCTCGCGCCGCATTGCGGCAGCACACCGCGTACAGCCGATAAACAAGTACAAAGTTTAAACACCAACGAAGAATAACATTTTTTAAATCAGTGAAGTGAATTGTGGAGTGTTAGTGAGCAATTTATTTAATTAAATAAATTAAATTAAAGGCAGTGAAAGAAAATAATTTCGACGAACACTAAGTTTTTAACCATATATTTAAATAATGATCTGGTATATTTTTTCAAATAACTAAACTACATAACAACCAGTATACTTGTAATTCACAACATAATAAGGAAACAATCTTGGTGTTACTGAACTCTGATGGTTAATTAACTAAAATATATTCCTAGTAAGAAACCAATTAACCATACATCATTCAAATACGAAGATTGTTAACTTATAAAGTTTACACTAGGTTAAGAAAATTTGTAAGGCATCATTTTGATTAATCTTGGTAGTTCAAAGAATTCACGACCTTGTGATATTATAAAGTAATTAAACTCAACTGATCAACTGAGCACACCATTAGCCAATATTATTATTAAGGGTTATCTAGAATTTTGTACTTTGTAATTTATTTGAAAAAAAATTAAAAGTGTGTTAACAGCCCTTCAGGCAACTTTAAAGTTAATAAATTGAACGTTATATAATTACAACTCAGACTTGTTTCATTAACAGCAAATTATTTACAAATTTAAGAATCGATTATTTTTTTCATAAAAAGATTTTAGAGAATTTACTTCAGTTGATTCATCTTTACTGGACCAGTGTTCAGGTGGCGCCCAGATTTAGCATAAGTTTGTGTTATTTATTACAGGAATCAAGGTCAGTATAATTAAACAGAAAATAAAATAATCCAATTAAAACCCCAAAGCTAGGTATCCCTTAAACTCCCTTGGTTACGAGTTGATTCTTCCCACAGGACATTTAACACCTGTGGTTGAAGGCAACAAGTACCATAATTCAAATACAACAATAAATATTAAATTTTTTTCATAATATAAAAAGAGTCCCCTTTCATTTTAAATAAACGGGATATTACAGTGTATAAAGACACATACACACCTTTCTGTATTGGGTATGGATACAGTTCTTGGATAGTTGATACTAAAAGTGATTTTTCACTTTCTCACAAAGCAAAGGAAGAAGTTACACCTAGTTTATCCTATTGGAGCTAACTAGCATGTGTTTAAGCCATTAAGTCAGCTTTTACTAACATAGTTTCTTTGTAGACAACTGGTACCTCACAAACAGCTCATGTTTCACAGACATTTCAGTAACTTTTATTTTGGTACACTAAAATGTTTGTTGAATATGTTTTGTGGACTGGCTGCTTGTTTCATATTTTTATTTTCATCATGTACTTCATCCAATTTTTATTTTGACAATTTTTAATGAGATCAGAAGAACAACAAGTAAAACTATTTAATGAAATAACCATAAATACAGTCCTGCCATGGCTGACCACAGGAGTGTTAGAATTGTAGAGATGGAGGTGCTGTAGGTTTACAGTACAAGTTAGGATCAGGAACACAGCGATAGGAAATAGAAAGGGATTTAACATGAGCATGTTGGAATCGATCATCATTAGAAGTTATAATAATATGGATGTGTCCAGAGGAAGTCAAATGAAAGTTGACTAAGAAGGAAAACATCAATCACCTCCAAATAGAAGGAAAAATGGGTATCCCAAAGATTACAAGAAATTGAAGAAGGTAATGTGTGTGACAGAGAATTTTGGGATTATGATTTCCTCGTATTTTCTGCTATCCAATTTATTTCAGTAGGTTTTCAAAGAAATTTTGAAGGTTTGCTGAGTGTTATTAAAGCAACTAACGTTGATGCTAAAACAACAGAAATTTCAAAGAACCTCAGAATGCTGAATCTTTTATAGCAAATCAGAACTGTCCTGCTAAAGTCACAGTAAATGGGAACCATAAGCCTGTTCAAATTCTTGGTAAAATTCAAAATCTGACTATTAAATTGTTTGTCAGAATTTGTATGTATGAAGAGTGTTTACAGTTCATTCCACATGGTTGAGCAATACCATTAAATAAATGTCAATGAACAAAGCATGTGACAACTGTTCTTGGAGTTAAACAGCTTATTCACAGAGTAAAACACAAAATTACATGTTTCATTTAAATGTGATGAAGAAGTTGATAAACATAACAAATGATTTTTATTTTACTACAGTATTTGTGTGAATGATTTAGAACATTGGTGTTTACCAAGTGTCAAGCAAGACAACAAATATTAGGTTAATAATAAAAATCTGATTTTTCTTTCTGAAGAGGAACCACCATGGAGAACCAAAATGATATTTCAGATGAGGAATGAGCACAAAAGAGCCTGAGAATGAAGGAATAATGATGACAGAGAAAAGAACTGCAGAAAGTGAAGGGATTTGAATTTAACCGCAGATGGTTGAAATGAAAAAAAGGTAGGAAGGAAAAAAGTGATTACCACTTGCTGTTATCAATTATTACGTTTCAGATATTGTCAATTCATTCTAAGCTAATTCACTGCACACCAAACCATGTCAAGCCGTCATTATTAATTAGAGTTATTTACTTGATCTTCATACAGTATATGTTTTACCATGAGGCAAAAATAACTGAAAGAAAAGCTTAAAAGCTTGTAAGTTCTTGTACCATGGGATTGCTTCAGTGTCTATATTTCTACTTTATGCCTGGAGCCTTAGTTGTCAGGAAGGTAATATTTATAAATTTTAAAACCATTGATTATACTAAAATAAGGGACTCAAAGAAAACAAAGTTAAACAGTGTTCTTATTTTGAAGAAATATGAACATAATCTGTAGGTTAACCAGTAAGCTAGTTGGCAGCTGTTCTCCATGCTTCTTGATCTTCATACGTCCTCTTCATTGCACAACATGTTCATCTCTTTAACTAGTTGGCCATAATTTCAAATTACACTTCCTCTCAATTTTACTTTTAATTATTTTTTTCATAAATTCATTATGCAAAAATAGTGCCCAATTAGCTAGGCTTTTCTCCTTTTCAAAGACTTTAAGAAACTTCTGTTAATCTGAACTCTCTGAAAAGCCATATCATTTGTAAGCTTTTCATTCCAATCTGTCTTCATCATTCTTCCATAGCACCACAGTTATGTTGGTCATCTACTGTATATGTTTATAATAATTTGAAATATAAGAAGAAAAAGTATGTATTGCATTTTGAAAGATATTAGTACAATGACAGTGAATGACTGGATGTGTACGGTATCTGCAAAACGGAATAAATAATCATATAATTTTACACAGTAAAAAATTTTTAATTTACATACAATACAACAGTACTGAAACTGGAGTGTAGGGGAGTCCCCGGTTATGAACCTCCATGTGGTAATCTATCCAAGATTTTGTACTCAAGCATGTGTTGCTTGACTTTGTAAGTAGAGCCATGCTGTGGTAACCTCACAACCATGTGTGTAAAATACAATACAATAAAGAAAACCATAAAAAGGTACGGTGAAATAATTCTATAAAATAAATTCGTACGTTTATTTGCAGTAAAATTCAATTTAAAAATATATACCGGTATATTAAAAAAAATTAAGATTAGACAAAATAAACACTTAAATACATGATTTCTTCAAATACTTTGTCAAATACATTAGTTGTATTTTAAAACTGTAATAACAAAATATAACAGTAAATGACTTTATCAAAACACATATCACAGTACATACAAAAAGAAGATAAAATATTCTCTAGCTACTATACAAAAAATATATATTCTTATAAATAAAATATTAACTATTAATGTTATAATACAAATTTTATGAATTTATCTCACACACACACACACACACACACACACACACACACACACACACACACACACACACACACACACACACACCATACATACAAATTTTTAAAAATAAAAACAATTCATTTAAGAAATTAAGGATTATAAGGGCTTTATGTAATATGTGTAAACAGAAATAAATAAATGCTTGTTTAATAGAAAGTACAATATTTAAAAAAGTAAAACATACACATAGTAACATATATTACCAACTCCAACTGTTTTAGTTTTTTTTTTTTGACAACAAAAAATGTTTATTGTAGTCTTACATACATACATCCTCGGCGCTACAGCCCAGTCCGGGCCCTGGCCTCCAAAAGAAATCTTCCCCACTGGTCTCTACTCCCGGCCAATGTCCACCAGTTTGCTGCACCCAGCCTCACTGCCTCCTTACCAACCTGGTCCAGCCATCTTGTACGCGGTCTTCCCTTCCTTCTCGTTCCCATCGGCAAATAATTCATCACTCTTTTTGGGATTCTATCCTCCGCCATTCTCTGCACATGACCAGCCCAACGCAATCTGTTAATTTGTATGAGTTGCACGATCGGAAGATCTTTAAACCTTTCGTACAACTCTCGATTATGCAGTCGCCTCCAAATGTCGTTTTCCCTCACAGGGCCATAGATTCTCCTCAGTACCCTCCTCTCAAAAACGGATAGTTTCTGCTCATCTAGTTTTTTTAACACCCAGCATTCCGAGCCATACATCAGGACTAGTCTAATCAAGGTCTTGTATAGGGTGGCTTTTGTATCTTTGCTTATTAATTTTGAATTAAAATGTTTCACCAGTCCGTAGTAACACCTATTAGCAGATAATATCCGTTTTTCAATATCTCTAGAGGAGTCATTTCCAGAGTCCACATATGACCCGAGATATGGAAAACCCTGAACCTTTTCAAATTCATAATCGTTAATGCACAGGGACAGGGCACGAGTGTTGGCACCTACAACCATATATTTGGTTTTGCTTTGGTTTATAACCATGCCCATAGCCTTAGCGGACAACTCCAGTTCCTGAAAGGCTTCCTTTAAGCCAGATTCAGACCTACTTATGACGTCAATGTCATCGGCATAGGCCAGAAGCCTTAGTAGTCTTATCACAATAATTTTACAAATAATTTTTTTAAAATGCATGTGTTTTCTTGTACTGTATATTTATAAGTACCATATAAATATAAGTATATGAATTAGTATTTTATGTACATATTACTCTATAAACACCTGGCATGTGTATCTGCAGAGCAGGTCTAGCATCATCATAGGTTCTGCAATAGTAAAATTAGGGGCGTTTTTTCAATAAAGGTTAAATATAGTTTAAATCTGGAAAATGCACACCTGTTTGCATTTTCTCAACTGTGGATTAATTTGAAATTAATTTAAAACATGGTTTTACATTAAACCATGATACTACTTGGTTTAATCCTGCATTCTGCTTTATGTGAGAGCACATTGTCATTTATCACTGCTTCATTTTTCTTGCCGTAACATCACACATGATTATTGTTTAATACCTTTTTAAATTAGAGAAAGATAATTTTACTATAAATACAGTCTCATAATAATGAAAGTTATACTAAAAGAGAGAGTGGATATTACTTTAAATGCAAGTAATAAATTATGAAAATCAGGTTGGAGTACACCTAATAAAACCAAGAACAATAATAGATCACTTCAAGTGCTAAGTCACGTTGACATTTTTTTATTGATGCAGGCTAACAAAAAACGTTGCTGTAGCATTCTATAGTAAATGGACTATCTTACTGAATTTAATACAACCAGACACTAAACAGTAACACCAAAAAAAAAAAAAGTTTCAGATATTAAACATCTGGAAACTTCTAATAAATGTCGGAGATCTCAGTAGTGTTCACTCTGTAGCTAGCTAATAAAGAAGTAAAACAATTTCTTACATCATTGCTTTGCTATCACAAAACTATATTAAAATGCTTAAAACACACAGAGAAATATCTAAAGTAGAAGGTAACAGTGGCTAGCCAAATGAGGATTATTGGTGGTTACATCCCCCCCCCCCCCCATGAACTGATCATCAATGAAGCTGTATATGCAAGACATGCAGGTAGGCAATACGAATTTATTAGAAGCTGTAATGTAACAGGAAACACCTGGTATGTATGTTTTTGTGTGCAGATCACACATGAACAATGCACAATAATGTGGAAATCCTACATGTAAAAGGTTGAAAAAGTGAGAGAGACACTTGAACAACTAGAAATATACAAATAAACACAAACATTTGAAAATGACATTCTAAATGAATAGACACAGTTTTGAATGACATGTTCTCTTAAACACATGACACACAAAATGAAGATCTGATAACCAATTCAAGCACAAACACTACTTCCAACATTAGAAATGACAATGCTTCTAGCAGCCACCTTTTATGAAGCTTACGCACATCAAGTTAGCAAAAGCTAGCGTAAATCAAGGTAAAAATGATTAAAATTTAGTGTTCAGTAGACAGAAAGAATATACTGAATATGTATAGCATTATGTTTTGAAAAAAGACCCTTATTCTGTTATAGTGTCTATCAGTGTTTATAAATTATGATTATTATTTCAATATAATTATGTTATTATATGTACAAACATTTGTCTGTTTAAAATCTGTAAAAATACAGTGTAAATATAAGTAATGATTCTGTATACATCTATATAATATCCACAATTTTGAATAAAGTATAAAGCAATTTTAAATAATTAAAACAAATTCATATTTGTGTCTCTCTTGGAGAATTCTTTTGTTTTAATTCAGATGTTTGTTTCACTCTCAGCAGAACGACTTCAAATGTTAAAATGTTTTTATGTGTACAATGTTACTGAACACCTAACATTTTGAAAATCAAAATGGTGGACACAAAACACCATTATATTATTCCTATATGGCATCATACGATTTTTCAAATTTTATTTATCTATCCTTTTTCAAATGTTATTTATACCACATAATTTTTAATTAAAGCAAATTGTCATTTCTACATCAGGTCCACAAGACGCTGTGAGTCTACAAGGATAGACCATAAAGTATTTTTTATAAAAATGTATTTCATTGAGCCACTCTTATCAATTTTAATGAACCAAAATATTAAAATCTTTTTTAAGAACTCTTTCTTTCTTAAGAAAGATTTTAAATCTTTCTTTTCAGTTCACTATTTAATGTAATATTGTGTCTTTCACCAGCCACAAATTTTGTTTCTGTTTTAATAACTATAGCTTGTTTATAAGAAACACAACTTTCAAAAGCACATATCCTGTATGTTTATATTTAAATGTTTGCTCAGAAACTCCTTGTGGCTTTCATCATTATTTAAAGCGTTTTATTTCCTTAATATAAAACTTATAGCTTATTGTATAGTGACGTATCATCAGTACCTCAACACACACACATATGTATATATATATATATATATATCTCAAAGGCAAATAAAATAAAATAAATATAAATGTAAGAACAAACATATCAATAGTGTATAAAATATATAAAAACACAAGCCACTGGTATAGCCACGGAGTATTGCAACCACCCCAGTTAAGTTGATCACCAATGGAGGGTTATAGGTATGAGCCACCAATACTTCTGCCACCCTCACATAACCTCCCCCATGGAAAAATCCTAGCGATACCACTAAAAGAAGGGAATGGAAACACAAACACACATACATACAATAACTATGTACAAATTGCAGTACAAATTTTGCAAACAGTGTTGCATCTTACATCTTGCAATAGTGAATTCTGATTAACTAAATCATCACTGAAATGCAGTGTGACGGTACGAAAGTCCGTCTTAATGTTCATTGTTATGGAGAGGATAAATTTATTGTAATTTTTATATAATTAAAATGGTTAGGTTGGCTTCCGGAGAGCTATAAAACACGACGCAATTTTGTGTATACCGTTCAACCCAAGGTCGAGGCCTACGTGCTTGTTGGGAGCGAGGTGCGCAGAACACATTGAAAATCAGACTGAAACGACAATGCTAATGTCAGAAACGTAATCATAATGACGCACAATCATGATGTAAGTTAAATAAAACAATGGAATCATGACGTCATAACACTGCTTTTGCATACATTGTACCCATAGCTCCGCCCCAGTCTTCATACTAAAGCCGAGGCGGCAACATCTTGTGAAAAGTTGACCGGCAGTTACTGCCAGCAAAAGTGTTTTGATATTGCAAAAATGTGAATTTCAATGTAACAGTTAGTAACAGAGTAAATTGCAATCAGTAAATAACAGTTTAAGAAAAATGTAAATTTAGCGTCAGTGATAATGAGAGGAAACAAAACAACCAGGAACTTTCGACCAAACATCGTCCTGCCAATGGGAAACGCCCTGCGAGAACTTCAGTCCTACACTCAGGAAAGTCAAAATTTTAATTAATACACCTTCATAAAACAGAGCTCAAAATTAAAATGAAGTAAAAGTTACCTTTGTAATTGTGTATGTGTGTGAGAGAATGGCTGCGTGCATGTGCCGGCCAGCCTAAAGAAATTTGGGGCGTTGGTTTGTGTTTTTGTTTTAAAAATGATCTGAAAACTTAAGACATCAATCTGTAAGAGCTGCAGCTTATTTAAAGTCGTTTTGAGAATAAAATTAAATATACAAAGTAACAAATGAAGAATAATTAATAACTAGTAAAGGCGGAAGTATGGACGCCATTTTGTTTTCTTGAATATACAAGTAGCCATTTTGATGTTCTCCAGTGTGAATTATGCAAATTTAGAAATAATAAAACCAAAAGTTTATTTTGACGTAAATGTTGTTAGTGTCTATTATTTCTGGTAACCGTTCAGTCTCAGCCTTGCTTATAAGAACTCTGGACCCGAACAAAAGAAAATATGTAAAGTTGGCAACACAATCATGGCGTCTGAAATAATGTGTCAACAAATAAACGTTAATCTAATCTCATCAGGTAAGTCATTAATAAATATTTATTATGGTAAAAAGTGAGTGAGTTAACAATTGTTAACAATTGTCGCCCAGAACTAGAGACTTTATTATTGTTTATTGTTTTGATAGTTAACAATTGACGACCCGAACAAGGGACTTAGTTTATAAGTTAACAGCAGTGTATTTAAAAAAAAAAAAAAAAAAAAAGCAAACACTATGAGAATAGTTCCTTATTCCTTAGGCTTTCACGGCCGGTGTCATTTGAATTATGAAAGATATCCGGGCTGTTTGGCCGTGGTCCCTGGTTTAAAACAAAACCAAACGTTTCGGCAGCTCCACTGGCTGCCATCATCAGTGGTATAAAATTTTCTGCACTTTGGGTGTCTACGTGCAGGCCCACAGTACTGTGGTATAGACTAAAGCTGTCCTGCCATGCTACCTGTACATATAAATTCAGCAAAGTCCCACGTACAGGTAAAAATGACACCATCAACCAATCACAATAGAGATGGTGTATGATTGGCTCGCACCAAGCTATGTCATTATGTACGCACTTGTTTTCCAAGAAATACTGTGGGGAAGGCTGCTGATTTCCCGCGATGCTACCTGTGCTAATTGTTTACTAATTGCAACCCCCGCACAGGTAAGTACAGCATCACCGGCCAATCAGAAACAAGAAGGTGTGTGAGAGGCTCGCATCGCGCCATGCCATAATGTACTTAATGAGATGCTTTCGCCCCGCCGATTCAGCGGAGAGTCTACCTAGAGCATTTGCCCGGGTAGGCTGTGACGGTTTTTGCTCTGCAAAATTTTGTCTAATTTAGCGGAAATATTGAGTTTTCATCATTTTTATCATCATCATCATCATATTCAGCATCATCTACACTACAAGTTCCACCAACAGTCCAGTGCTAATCAGTTTTATTTAATCTGTGCGGGAGTGTTTTTGTTTCCGTGTGCTGTGCGGTCTGTGTCGTGTTCTATTGTTGCCTGTGGATAGTTTTCAGTGTCTGGTGATCCCTCTATCCTAGACTAGCGTAGCCGTTCATTTCGGCTTGTCCGAAATGGCGTCGAATACGCCCCCGAATCCTCTGCCGGCGCCGCTTGTTTCCTTAATAGAAACATGCTCAACCGGCTTCCGTTCCACTCCACTTCCTCGCGACAGTGAAAGTGATAGTGAAAGTGATAATAGTGCGGTCGATATGTGCAGTGTTGGGTCGGGTGACGGACAGTTCTCGCTTGTGGAGGGCAAATCTGCCAAACGCAAGCGAAAACTGGCCCAAACTCCGGATGGATGGATGGATGGATGCACGGGCGTCTTGCGCCCTAATTTGTGTGCGTTGTCCAGGCCTAAGCCTGATGAACGCCAGGTGCCAACAGTTCAGCGCGGTCGTTTGCTCTGCTCAAGGATGTTAAGGTGCAGTCCGCGGGTCCATGATAAATTAACATGGCCACCACGGTGGCAAGCTAGTGCTTTGCTTCAGCCAATTGTCCGGCCAAGGCGCGACACCATGGTCCCCTCAGGCTAACCTTTGGGAACGGGGTGACACACTGGCGAGGACAAGAAGCTCGAGCGCCCTAGGGCGTCGGCCGAAATGGTGGGTAATGTCACCGAGACAGCCAGCTTTCGCAAGGAAGGCACTTGCACAACCTCGCGGGAGCTCATGTCTCAGGTCATTACCTTACCAAATCAACAAAGCAGGTGCTGGCGGGGAACTTAATCGTGATCAAGGCTTCAGCCAATCGCAACGCCTGGTCGCGTCTCATTGGTCGCCGGGACATAGCCCACGGAAACTCAGAAACGCGCCGGCGAATACAAGAGGCTCGTCCGCCCGAAGGCAGCGGCCGAGTCGGCGGAACTTGTCACCGGGGCAGTCGGCTTTCGCAAGGAGGCATTTGCACAACCTCGCGAGATCCCATGTCCCGGCTCGAGGCCCTGCCGAATCGGCAAAGCCGATGCTGGCAATAAATCTATCCATTCAATCCGCCGCAGCATGATTGACTACAGTTTCGGCAGGCGCAGGTGGTGATTGATGGTGATCGGTTCAGATTTCCAGAAGGTTGGGGGGATTCGTTTCTGGGGGTTCATGTGATGAACTTAGGGGGGGTCGTCTAGCAGCGCCCTAGGGCGCCTGACGCGGCGAGGAGGCGGAGCATTCTCCATGCTGTTAAGCCTTCGGAGGTGCGGGTAAGAGGACTCGCCTGCCTTGGCGAACAAATTCGTTGCCAGGGACCAGACGAAGACCTCTAAGGTGGGAACACGGAGACCCCGATGTATGGCGGTATTTCGCACATACCACGGGGACCCCGTGAGGGAGCGTAGGGTCCAGTTCTGAAATGTAGTCAGCCTATGCCTGTTGGTGGCCGACAGGAGAGGCCATCAGGCGGGTGCCGCATAAGTGAGTACTGTTCGGAGGAACAGTAGATACAATGTAAGTTTGGTACGGACAGCCAGGCAGCTGTTCCGCGAAAGCATAATCCCAAACTCCGCCGCCCGCCTCAGCTGCACATCAGCCGTCTAATCATGGTAACAGCGGCACTCAGCGCGTGCAACGTGAGTATCCAGCTAATACCCAAACTGTGTCTTCACCACGCATTCCACCCATTGTAATTCCTGACAATAGGAATTACACACAATTGCTCCGATCCATATCCCTAGCTCTCCCTTCGGTCAAGGTCGAGGCGAGGTGCCAAGGCGCCTCACTAAAGCTGGCGACCGCTACGATCCCCGACTTCCGCTCTGTTCAGGCATTCCTGACTGAGCGCAACATCTCCTTTCATACTTTTGCCCTCCCGTCAGAGCGAGAAATAAAGGTCGTTCTGTCGGGAATTCCTTCCTTTACTGAAACTGATGCCATCAGGCAGGAGCTTGTTGCGCTCGGCTATGCGCCGACCGCGGTAAGCGTCCTGCATGTTGGCAAAGGTGATGACCGCCGACCTGTTAACAGCTTTCTGGTCAGACTTCTGAAAGTAGGCCCTTTCGAGGAGATTTATAGTCTCCAGAATCTTCTGGACCTACGGGTGCAAGTCAGGACATTTGACCCGCGGCCCGGCCCCTCGCAGTGTTTTAACTGCCAGAGGTTCGGCCACAGCAGTATCTTTTGCCATCAGCCCCCGCGTTGCGTGCGTTGTGCTGAGCCTCATCGCGGCTGTGATAAGCCAAAGACGGGGTACACAGCTAAATGCTGCAACTGTGACGGAGCCCATCCGGCTAATTACCGAGGCTGCCCTAACTTTATCGCCGCCATGAAACCGCAGCGACCTCCTGTGCGCCCTGGCGCGCAGGCAGGCCGTGTAGCTGGTCCAGGCCCTAACCGGCGAGAGGCATTCCCACCTCTCACTGGTTCATCTGCCCAGGTCCCGGCAGCAACTCCGGTTGCTTCCGGTGCCGCTGTCTTGCCTGCAGTCGTCGCTTCGGCGCCGCCTGCAGCGGCCTCAACCCCGGCGCCTGCCGGAGCGCCCGCACCTTCCTACGCGGCCATGGCCGCTAAATCTGTCCCGCCTCCAGCCCGTTCGGGCAAATCGAAGCGCTCTCGTCGTCGCCGGAACTCCGCCGGCCGACCTACATCGTCACAGGTTCCACCTGTACCCACCCCGCGGGCTCGACCCGCCCCCAGTCATCGTCCTCACCCTCCCAGCGAGCAGTCTACTACTCAGTCCGACCGCCCAGCGCCATCTGCTACCCCTGTCGAGGTCAGTCAGGCCTGTCCTCCGGAGTCCCGGGAATCTTCTCGGGCTTCGGCGGATCCCCTGACTGCCTGGGCAGATAACCTTGTTGCGTATATCAGGACTGCTCGCGACACTACCACAGTGCTTGCCCTGGTCTTCCCAATCATTAGCTACCCTCTTTCCTCTACTTCCCCTAAATGGCTAATAGCCTGAGGATCGTTGCGTGGAACGCCTTCGGGCTACTCCCCAGACGATCTGAACTGATGACTTTCGTGACGGAGTATGATGTTGATATCATACTTCTTTCCGAGACTCATCTGGCTCATTACCACTCGTTTTCCCTTCCTGCCTACGCCTGTTATCGTCAGGATCGTCCCCTACGGCCTCGCTGTCCCCCCTCGGGGGGCACAGCTGTTTTAGTCCACAGGCGGATATCCCACAGGCTTTTGCCTCCTCTAGATACATCTATTATTGAAGGCTGCGCGGTGGCGGTGGACGCCGGCGGACCGGAGCTACGCGTTGTTTCTGCGTACCTCCGACCTGGCCGGCGAACTCCGCCACCGCCCGAGGAGTGGGACGCCCTCCTCGACCACTCCCTCTCAACCATTGTAGCCGGCGACTTAAACGCCAAACACCCTTCATGGAACAGCCGCGTTGTCAACGCCTATGGAAATTCTCTGTTCCGGTTCGTCTCTGGCGACCCGGCACTTAATGTCATCGGCCCTGAAGACCCTACCTACTTCCCCTTTCACGGCCATCGGCCGGACGTTCTTGACATAGTAGTTGTCAAGAACGTTGCCCGCAACATCGAGGTCTCGTCTGTGTCGGACCTTTCGTCCGATCACAATCCCCTTGTTATAACTGTTCGAGAGCTGTCGGCGTCACCCCGACTTCCCGCTCAGATTGTTAGGAGAGTCAACTGGCGATCCTATCATGACGAGCTCTCTCGAAGGTTACCATCTCTCCCGGCGGACCCAATCGTCACTCGTGACGATCTGGATCTCCGCGCCATAAATCTTCAGGAATTGGTCCAAGGTGTCATGGATCGACACACCTACGCACTCGAGATGAATCATCGTAAATCGGCCTTACCTGCGGAAGTACTCCACGCCATCTGGCTACGGCGCCAGCTCCGCCGCAGATGGCAAAGAACCCGTGACCCAGTCGTTAAGCGACGATTTCAACAACAGTCCCTTTACGTCCAGCAGCTACTGCGGGACGTAAACTCTGATCGATGGGACTCATACCTTGAGTCTCTTGAAGTCGACCACGCCTCCGTCTGGAGAGCGGTGAGTAGACTGACCCGCGAGAAGAGAACTCGCAACCCGCTGGAAACCCCGAACGGGATTGTGTCTTCATCGGAAGGCAAGACTGAGGTCTTCGCCGACTGCATGGAGTCGCAATTTACCGTTCACCGAGACGTTTCGGACCCTGCCCACTCGGCAGGCGTCCGGGACTTCCTATCTGGTTATTTTTCTCGCCCTCCCGCTGGCCCAGACCTCCCGTTCGACAGAGACGAACTCGTTTCGTCTGTCTGTCGACTAAACCGCCGTCGCGCTCCCGGTCCTGACCGGATCGGGGCCGCTGCATTACAATATCTTCCGGCCTCAGGCGTTGACCTCGTTCTCGAGCTGTTCAACTCTTGTCTCCGGCTACAGTACTTTCCCCGCCTGTGGAAAACTGCCAACATCGTTATGGTTCCTAAACCCCGCAAGCCGCGCATGCTTCCTGAAAGCTATCGGCCAATATCTCTCTTGCCAGTTATCTCGAAGGTGTTCGAGCGGCTCCTGCTGGCCCGCATCTCGCCGTTGTTGGATAATTTTATCCGCAACGAACAGTTCGGGTTTCGCAGAGAGCACTCGACAACGCTTCAACTAGTCCGCGTGGTAACGCAACTCTCTGACGCCACCAACAGGCGAGCGGCTACGGCAGCCGCACTGCTAGACGTGAGCAAGGCCTTCGATAAAGTCTGGCACGAAGGTCTTCTCTTCAAACTTGCCAACTCCCCCTTACCATCGTCCATAGTGTTTTTCCTCCGGTCGTATCTCAGCGACCGAACCTTCAGCGTGAGCGTCGACGGAACCTGCTCTGCAGTTCGTCCCGTCGCCGCCGGCGTACCTCAGGGATCTGTCCTCGGCCCCGTTCTGTACCTTGTGTACACGAACGACCTGCCTGTCTTGCCCGGAGTCACGTTGTCTTTGTTCGCTGACGATGCAATGTATCATTACAGCTCTGTGTCCCCGCGTTTTGCGAGTACACAGCTGCAGCGTCAGTTGGACCAGCTTCCGGACTGGCTACGGAAATGGCGGGTGACGATCAATACGGAGAAATCCAAGGCGATCTGTTTCACTCGTAAGTCCATCTCCCGATGCCATCCCCTCTCCCTGGAAGGGAGGCCTATCGCCTATAAAGAGTCGGTGAAGTATCTAGGCGTTCGGCTAGATCGTCGCCTTTGCTTCAACACCCACGTGACCGAAACCCTTGCCAAGGCTCGCGGCGTCCGAGCCAAACTTTACCCATACCTCGCGTGCCGCAGCCCCCTGGCGCTGCGCACGAAAGTTACCCTCTATCTGTTGTTTCTCCGGTCTGTATTGACCTATGGGGCACCTGTTTGGTGGTCACTTGCCTCCGCCACCAACAGGCGTAGGCTGGAAAGTTTCCAATCCAGAACCCTCCGTTCCTTATCGGGATCTCCTTGGTTTGTTAGAAACAGTGTAATTCGAGGAGGTCTACGAGTTCCTGCTCTCTCAGCCTTTGTCTGGTCATTAGCTGCGACTCTCTTTGCCGCAGCTGAGACCTCTTCCTTCCCTTACCTCAGGACCATCAGCACCACGCAACCACCTCCCCCTGTCCGGGTCAAACGCCCTCGGGCGATTCTCGATGACCCGCCATAAGTTTAAGTAAACTTAAACCTCATTTAATTTGCATATTCACTATCTGCCCATGCCCCAGAATTTACCTGCAAAGCTGTATCCTTCCTCCCTTCCTAGCATGCCGACCGCGCTGAATGCCGCTGCTACGCGCTATCACTGGCACGGAGGCTCTCTGCCTCACGGGGAGCGACCGACCCCTCACGGCGTCTGCACGCGGGACTGGGAACGGGTGACATCTGTCATCCGAACCCGTTCATACGGCAGTGCCCACTGATTGCAACACTTTTGAAAAATAAATAAAAAATTGAAACCTTTCTCCCCCGCCTTCTCAGTTAACAGGTTGGCGGTTGTCCATTCCTGTTTTATCTAGGTTACCTGTCGAATGAACCAGAACTATGTGTATCCACAGGCAGCCATTGGGCTCGTCCCAGATGCTGCAGTCATGCACCGGGTGCAAAGACGCCCCGCTACCACAGTGCTACATGCTACCCGCCGATTCATAGCGATCGCAGCATGCTTATGAATCAAGACGGAACAACAGCCGAGAATCGGCCTGCTATAGAGCACGCGCTCTACTTGGACAGGGCCACGAGGCAGGAGCTCCAGAAGGCAGCTCGGAACTCAGTTACCGTGCGGTTCGTCTCTGCGACGCACAACCGCAAAGCCCAGAACGAAAAAAAAAATCAAGACGGACTCCATATGAAGACGAGGGAAGTAATCACTCACCGCCGACAAGAGTTTCGTCTCATCGAAACGGATCCGATGGTCGGCATTGGCGAGCGCGTGTTCGGCCACGGCAGACTTCTCCGGCTGTCCCAGTCTACAGTAACGGCTATGTTCACCCACGCGTGTGCGGACGCTGCGCTTCGTGGTACCAATGTACACCTGGCCGCATGAGCAGGGAACTCCGTACACACCGCACGATGACAGCGGGTTTCGGACATCCTTCGTCGGCCGCAAGAACTGGTGTATCTTCTTTGTCGGCTTGAATACTGGCCTCACACCGTGCCGACTGAGCAGCCTACCAATGCGGTCCGTCACCCCATGAATGTAGGGCAACGCCGCGAAACCGACGGTCTCCCGTGAATCCACTTCCGGCCTGGCTGTTCTCGGCCGGACCGCACGTCTCACCTCCCCGACGGAATACCCATTGGCCTGCAGCGCTAGTTCGAGGTGGCGCAGCTCATCATCGAGGTACCGGGGCTCGCATATCCTCCTAGCCCGGTCCACCAAGGTCTTCAACACCGCCCTATTCTGGCTGGGATGGTGGTTCGACTGTTTATGGAGATAGCGGTTAGTGAGCGTCGGTTTTCTATAAACTTTATGTCCGAGGCTGCCATCGGTCCTTCTAAGGACCAACACGTCCAGAAAAGCCAGCTGTTTGTCGGTCTCCCTCTCAACGGTAAACTGTATCCGTGGGTGAACCTGATTGAGATGTGCCAGGAACCTGCCGAGTTCTTCCTCACCATGGCTCCAGATAACAAATGTGTCATCAACATACTGGAACCAGCACCTCGGCTTCAGCGGAAATGATGTAATTGCCCGCTGTTCGAACTTTTCCATATAAAAGTTCGCCACCACAGGACTGAGTGGACTCCCCATGGCCACACCATCAATCATTTCGAAGAACTCACCGCCGTACTGAAAATATGTAGTTTTCAGAACATGCCGGAAAAGCGCTGTAATGTCTGCCGGAAAAAGGTTAGCTAAGTGGCCAACGACATCATCTACGGGCACCATGGTGAACAACGAAACCACGTCAAAGCTGACCATTATGTCTCCAGGCTGCAACGACAACCCACCGAGCCTTTCAAGAAAGTGTGTTGAATCCCTCACATATGAATCCGTACCACCTATATGTGGCCGGAGAAGCTCGGTAGCCAGATGGTAGGTTGGAGATCCTATGGCGCTGACGATGGGTCTGAGCGGGACGTCCGGCTTGGGGATTTTGGGGAGCCCATAAAGCCTAGGTGGAAGGGCTTCCGAACACCGGACGGCTGCCTTCACATCAGGCTCCAAGGAAGACCGCTTAACCAGAAAATCGGTCCTTTTTAGGACCACTGGGGTCGGATCTCTTCGCAGTTTTTTGTAGTTTTCTGGGTCCAGCAGTTCCCCGATCTTCCGTTGGTAGTCTTCGGTGTTCATTACAACAGTCGCACTCCCCTTCTCCGCCGGTAATATGATGACAGACTCATCCCGCCTTAATGTCCTTAGTGCCCGCAGCTCACTCACTGGTATGTTGCATCGCGGCGGTTTCGCTCTAGCCAGGATCCTCGATGCTTCGATCCTGACTTCATCTGCCTGTTCACGCGGCAGCCGCCGCACTCCAGCTTCAACGTTGGCAATGATGTCCTCCACTGGAATCTTCCTAGGGGCCACTGCAAACTTCTCCCCCCTCGCCAAGACAGCAGTTACGGTTGTGGTAAGCTGGCGGTCCGACAAGTTCACTACTGTCCGGTCCGTCTCTAAGCTGCTTCGCTGTTGTCCCTGGTTGTTCTCCTCGGGGCTATCTCTCCAGTACTTACTCTCATGGCGCGATCGAACACTATCGCGAACGGCCTCGGAAGCGCTGGAACTTAGGCTATCCACCAGATCCCAGTGGCCAGGTGACAACACAGTGCTTGTGTAGGCGGAACAACCTCATTTTGTTGTCGGCAAGATCTTTCCTGGTCTGGTGGATACGTTCGCGTAGCATCGCCTGCTCTGCACGTCGATAAATGCGACTGGCTTGCGGTGTAAAAATGGAATTCTTCAATTTAAGAAACCGGGGAATAACACCAGTATCCCGGCATCTTGACAGAAAAGCCAGTGAACAGAGCAGGTGTACCTTCTTCTTTCTTAGCCCCTCAAATCGTCTGATATTTTTTTTGAAACTTCCTCCCCTTAGAGGCGTCTTAAATTATTCCTTAGGCTTTCACGGCAGGTGTAATTTGAATTATGAAAGATATCCGGGCTGTTTGGCCGTGGTCCCTGGTTTAAAACAAAACCAAACGTTTCGGCAGCTCCACTGGCTGCCATCATCAGTGGTATAAAATTTTCTGCACTTTGGGTGTCTACGTGCAGGCCCACAGTACTGTGGTATAGACTAAAGCTGTCCTGCCATGCTACCTGTACATATAAATTCAGCAAAGTCCCACGTACAGGTAAAAATGACACCATCAACAAATCACAATAGAGATGGTGTATGATTGGCTCGCACCAAGCTATGCCATTATGTACTCACTTGTTTTCCAAGAAATACTGTGGGGAAGGCTTTGCGTCGCTTGAGACGACAGGTTAGACACAGACACTTCTGCTCCAGCTTCGGACTGAACAGGACTGCTCTTCTTGGACTGCTCTCTTCGCTGGACGTGCTACAGCTTGCTGTTTCGGCCACCTCGTCGCTGGACGAGGCATACTATCGCCTTCTCTTCGTGGGAATAAAGGACCAAGGAGCCAGCTGCTGCCGGTGAATTAAGTAGCCGGTACAAGTGGTAGCTGGCCGAAGTTGACCTTTTTAGGACCACCTGCGCCGGAAAACATCTTGGCCGGACAGGAAAGAAGAGGAGTGCTCTGGGCTCACCTTTTGAGTGCCGTATATCAGTGTGTAATTCCTAACCTGCTCGCGACTGTTAGGAAGCGCTGCCCCGGACGATCCTTGCAAGCCCCCACCAGTGGTAAGCGAGCTAGGATATCGCCGGGGTAAAGGGGCCAGTGGACACCAGTCTTGGTAAGGACTGGTATTCAACGAAGCTGGTCGTTAGCCCAGCTCCTCCCGCATCGTTGTGAGCAGGGAAGACGCGCGGGTAATCCGGCTTCGGCCGGACCCGAGATCCCAGGCGTCTGGCAGTGACTGCCTAGCAGTCTCTGCCCGGCAGCCGCCGCACCTGGCCAGCATGCCTTCTACAGGCAACGGCTCAAGTGTCGAGTCGCTCGGCTCTGCCTTGCCCCATCTGGGCGACTCGCCTGAATCGCCTCGGGCGATGGAGACGGACGATCCTCTCCCTAACCCGCTTCCCCCTCTTCCGGCTGACGAGTCGGGCGAGTTCGCGACCGTTGGTCGGCGTAATCGCCCGGCTAAGAAGCCCAAGAGGACCCATCCAACCGGATCCGCTTCCTCTAGTACCTCGGCCATGGACATCGGACCTTCTCAGGGTCAACAGGCCGCGGTTCCGACTACTTCGACAGCAGCTCTGGCTGCTGCCGCTGTTGGTCGCGCGCCGCCCCTGTATGTCCAATGTCGCCGCCTTATACAGACGGCTGATCGCGGCCCACGGCCTGTCGGCCGACAAGCTTGACCTGAAGCTGCTTGGCGGTGATACGGTCAAGATTGTCGTCCGCCAGCTCGAGGACCATCGCTTGGTCGAGGCCTTCCTCCAGGCGCACAACCTCCAGTACCACACCTTTGCTCCTAAGCGAGTCAAGCCCTTGTCTGTAATTTTGCGAGGGCTTGATGCGCGCACCGATCCACAGGAGATCCTCATGGAACTCCGAGACCTCGGGTACCCAGTGCAGGCAATTTTCCGCCTGTTCACGCACTCAGAAACCCGAGTACCTCTCCCGCTCGTCCGTCTCCAGCTCGAGAAGGACGAGGCTGCAGACAAAATATTCCAACTGACGCGGCTGTTTGGTTTCCGCGTCAGGGTGGAATCCAGTCGTCCCCAGGGCAAGCTCGCGCATTGCCACCGGTGCCAGAGGTTCGGCCATCATACCGACGTCTGCCGCAATGCCCCGGCCTGTCTACGTTGTTCGTTGGGACATTCAACTCAGGCCTGCACTGTGGCAGACAAGTCCAAGTTCCGCTGCATTAATTGTGACCAAGGCCATGCAGCAAGTAACGTAAACTGCCCGGTCTACAAGGCGGAGCTCCTGCGGAAGCAAAAGCCGCAGGGGCCCCTCCCGAAGCCAAGGCAGCCAGCTATGCAGCCCCAACCTCAGAGACAGCCTAAAACACAGGCAAGGCCGCAACCGAAGGCACAACTGGCACGGCGCGCGCCCTCTCCGGCTCCACCTCCAGCCCCTGCAAAGGCAAACAAACGAACCGCGTCTCCTTCCGAAGCAGAGACAAGCCCAGTAGCCGTCATCTCGGTTATGGAGCCGGAGAATCAACCCTCCACCTCCGCGGAACCTCCACCTCTCGCCTCTGAACCAGAGGTAGCCTCGCCACCACTGCCACCTCCGCGATTTCCGCGAGCAGGCATCACAAAACCCAGGAACAAAGGGATAACCACACCGGATGCTCGGCCCCGAGCTCCTGCCTGCCCACAGCCCAAGAAAAGTCCTGCTTCCCGGTATAAGTCCGACGAAGCGCAACAGCGTACTTTTCCTGCCGCTGATTCAAAACCGTCTGCCCCTGGTCCTGTGGCTTCCACCACGACCCGATCTGCCGTTAAACCTGGTCGCTCTTACGCGGCCTCAGTTTCCAGGCAAACCGCCCAGTCCGTCATTTCCGATGACGCACAGTTCGTCCGCGACTTTCTGTCTGGCTACGACCTCAAGAAAGTCGCATCCACCTTCAGGTCCATCCGAGACCGCCTGGAAACTGCTGACCCAACTGAGAGATTTATGCTCTTGGTGGAAGCCTGCGAAGTAATAGGTCTTCTATGAACCGAGCCCTTAGACGAGATCTCTCGCTCGTAGCCTGGAATGCTAACAACATCGGTTCCAAGCATTCCGACCTTCTTGAATTCCTGGCTCGGTTCAAACCTGACGTACTTCTCCTTTCTGAAACCCACATGACCCCGGCGAACCGGTTTCGAATACCAAATTACGTGGTCTATCGGGATGACCGAGTTGGCCAAAGAGGAGGCAGCACGGCGATCGCGGTGAGGACCTCCATAGGTCATCATCGTGTCGCTTTGCCGCAGCTTATCAACCTAGAGGCCACCGCCATTGAGGTCCACGGAGCTCTTTGCGGCGTCCTCGTGGTTTCAGCATACAAGCCCCTACGAGCTGAACTCCTTGTTGGCGACCTGGACGTCATCTTCGATTCCCATCGAAGGGTAATTTTGGCCGGCGATCTGAATTGCAAGCATCGCGTTTGGAATAGTCGCCTGACTACTCCGAACGGGAGGCGCTTGCTCAGTTTTGTTGAATCGCGCCGGGCGATGGTGTTTGGTCCAGCGCAACACACGTTCTTTCCGTCAAGGCCTAACGCGGCTCCCGATGTTCTGGATATCGCGGTGACCCAAGGAGTTGTCTGTCCGGTCGAGGTATTCTCTCTTACGGAGCTAACATCCGACCACAACCCTATCTTGGTCCACGTCGCCACCCAGCACGCCTATGCACGTTCTGACCAGAAGAAGGTTATCGATTGGGATCGCTACGGCCCGGCCTTGTGCCGTAGATTGCCGCCAGCGGCCCCACTCGATTCCGTTCGCCTCCTAGACGAAGCAGTTGCGGGAATCGAAGAGGCAATCATCTCGGCTATAGGCGTGTCTTCACGTACGCGAGCTGGTTTCACGCCTGACTACCAACGCATCCCTGAGGAAGTTTTTCTTCTCGCTCGCGAGAGGAATTACTTCCGGAAACGTTGGCAGAGGACCCGTGATCCGGCCGATAAGGCAGCATACAATCGGCTCACCGGACGACTGCGTGGCAGTCTGAAGGCGTTCCGACGTAGCTGTTGGGAACTCGACGTGGCCCGAACGGGGGATGCGGACCCGCAAAGTCACCCGTACAGAATACCTACCACATTGACGGGACGGAGGCGCCGACCTCCACTTCCCGCCATTGTTGGACCGTTCGGTCGACTCCTGGGTCGCCCGGAGGAGAAGGCCGAGTACTTGGGCTTGTGTTTCGAGCTACAGTTCGCTCCCAACCCGCCCATGGACTGGGACTTCGACGAACAAGTCGAGATGGCTGTGGAAGACTTTCTGTCTCTTCCGATCACGGCGGAGCCCAAACCCATCTCTTTGGAAGAGGTCTCAGATCGGCTCGCTGAACTTCAGCCAAGAAAAGCTCCAGGCCCGGACGGTGTTACCAACACCGCTCTACGACTTCTTCCCGAGCCTGGAGTTCAATTCTTGACTGATTTGTTCAACGCGTGTCTTAGACTGGCCTACTTTCCCAAGAAATGGAGAAAGGCGACGGTTATCGTGATCCCGAAGCAGGGAAAGGATACCACCCGCTCGGAAAACCTCCGGCCTATCAGCCTACTCTCCGCTACGTCCAAGGTTTTTGAGCGCCTCGTACAGCGTCGTGTACGAGAACATCTAACCAACTTTGACGTGCTGGTCCCCGAACAGTTCGGCTTTCGTGTGGGCCATTCGACCACTCATCAACTGATGAGACTGGTGGAAAGCATCACGGAAGCCGGGTGTCGGAGAGAACGGACCGTTGGCTGTTTCTTAGATGTTGAGAAAGCCTTCGACAGCGTATGGCATGATGGCCTGTTATTCAAACTTAGGGAAGTCCAGCTCCCGGACTGCTACCTCCATCTGGTTGCTAGCTTTCTGACGGAGAGGACCTTCTGCGTGAGAGTTGGCGATTCAGTCTCTTCCGAGAGGCGAATCACAGCCGGCGTCCCTCAAGGTAGTGTTCTAGGCCCCCTTCTGTTCTCGATCTACGTCAACGACGTGCCGAGACAGCCTGGAGTCCAGATGGCCCTCTTCGCTGACGACACGGCCGTATTTACGGCCGATCGTCATGAGGAAAGGGCCGTCCTACGACTGCAGCGCCAGCTCGACACGCTCGTGGACTGGACCCAGAATTGGAGAGTGCAACTCAACGCTACCAAGAGTGTAGCCGTCGAATTCTCTAAGCGACAGAAGAACCCTTTTAGGCAGCTACGTATCGGCAGAACGTACTTGCGCTGGTCCAACGAGGTCAAGTACCTCGGCTTACACCTTGACCGTCGGCTCACCTGGCGTACCCACGCACAGACAGTTCTTAAGCGAGCATCCACTCGCCTGTGCGCACTGTTTCCACTCCTGATCAGCTCAGCCATGACCAGGAAATTGGGTAGGATGATCGTCGGCGCGTATCTGCTGCCGGTCATTACCTACGCCTGCCCGGTCTGGGGTTACCTCGCCGCAATGCATAAGAAGTTGCAGAGCGTCCTCGACAGGGGGCTTCGGCTAGCGGCCAAAGTCCCCCGTCGCTTTTCATCTCGCCTTCTAAGGAGAGGACTTGGAGTCCGCTCCTTAGACGACACATTCAGGCGGTTTGCACGCAAATTTTATGCACGTGCGGCGAGGTTCCCAGGCAATCCTCTAGTGACTGGGCTGGGAAGGTACCGTATACGACCAGGTGATTCGTGGAAACGCCCTCGGTGTATACTGCGCTAGTGTAGGCTAGCACAACAGCCGAGAATCGGCCTGCTATAGAGCACACGCCCTACTTGGGCAGGGCCACGAGGCAGGAGCTCCAGAAGGCAGCTCGGAACTCAGTTACCGTGCGGTTCGTCTCTGCGACGCACAACCGCAAAGCCCAGAGCGAAAAAAAAAAAAAAAAAAAAAAAAAAAAAAAAAAAAAAAAAAAAACTGGGGAAGGCTGCTGATTTCCCGCGATGCAGCAGGGTCAGTGGCTGTGCGGGACGAAGGGCTTGCCCGTCGCCCGCTCGTGTACTACGTTCCGAGCTTCAGAAGAGCTCCTGCCGTAGGGACTACTGATGTTCTGGATTTAGGGTGTGGCCTGCTACCGGCCGTGGGTTTTCAATTAATTATTTAATTGAGGGTGAGTGTTCGCCGAGGCCGGGTCCAAGATTCTCCTGGCACAGATTAGTAGCGACCGAGGGCGCTAATGAGATTAACCCCCGCGATGCTACCTGTGCTAATTGTTTACTAATTGCAACCCCCGCACAGGTAAGTACAGCATCATCGGCCAATCAGAAACAAGAAGGTGTGTGAGAGGCTCGCATCGCGCCATGCCATAATGTACTTAATGAGATGCTTTCGCCCCGCCGATTCGCCGGCCACGTCCAAACCAAACTCCGACAAGCCCGTGGCGTCAGAGCCAAAATCTTTCCCCTTATCTCGCGCAGAAGTCCCCTCTCACTGCGCACTAAACTCACTCTTTATCTCCTGCTTATCAGGACAGTATTCACCTACGCAGCCCCAGCGTGGTGGCCCCTCTTATCTGCCACAACGAAGCGTAAGCTGGAACAGTTCCAAAACATTTCCGTCCGTATCCTCTCCAACTCGCCCTGGTTTGTTTGCAACAGAGCTATCAGGACGGGCCTCCGTCTGCAAACGGTGGAAGAGTTTGTCTTCAGACTCTCTGTGGGCCTCTTCTTCCGGGCTGCAGACTCCCGATACCCCCACCTCCGTGACCTGGCCAGGGACGAAGGTCCCCCTTGCCACGTAGTCAAGAGACCCCGCACTCTGCTGGACGACCCCCCATAGTCTCCTACATAGGGCCCTTCTCCTGAGGAAGTCAACAACCTACCGCAAGTACTCTACCTCAAACAGAACACCTACCATACCATAGACATAGCATTACATCTCACTCTGCCCTGGTCGTTTGCGGCCTCGGCGGGGTTGTCTTATGTTAGTTGTACAAGTGCCTTCTTTCATCAGGCGCCCGCCCTGGATACGCAACGGGCCTGTGCTGATCACCGCTATGCGGACAGTGGGGCCACGTCGGAGGCAGCAGCGCTGGCCAACCGGTCCTCATATGTACCGGGAGGTTTCCCCGCTGTGACTCGGACGCCTCACCGCTGGCTTCAGGGCCCAAAACCTACCAGACTTTGGCTAGGCTGAGCACCTCAATTGTGAGATCCTCTCCCCTACCCAACTGCAAAAGGAGCACACCATCCCACCCACATGACCTTGTTTTTCCAAAGTCCTTGAGAGAGCCCGACCTACTTGCAGTCATCGGAGGAGTCACTCCGGGCGCTGCTACCATGCAGGGGCCTTGAGCCCCGTCCCCTCATTAGCTACGAGCTACGAGCTACCGCCGATTCATAGCGATCGCAGCATGCTTCTGAATCAAGACGGACTCCATATGAAGACGAGGGAAGTAATCACTCACCGCCGACAAGAGTTTCGTCTCATCGAAACGGATCCGATGGTCGGCATTGGCGAGCGCGTGTTCGGCCACGGCAGACTTCTCCGGCTGTCCCAGTCTACAGTAACGGCTATGTTCACCCACGCGTGTGCGGACGCTGCGCTTCGTGGTACCAATGTACACCTGGCCGCATGAGCAGGGAACTCCGTACACACCGCACGATGACAGCGGGTTTCGGACATCCTTCGTCGGTCGCAAGAACTGGTGTATCTTCTTTGTCGGCTTGAATACTGGTCTCACACCGTGCCGACTGAGCAGCCTACCAATGCGGTCCGTCACCCCATGAATGTAGGGCAACGCCGCGAAACCGACGGTCTCCCGTGAATCCACTTCCGGCCTGGCTGTTCTTCTCGGCCTGACCGCACGTCTCACCTCCCCGACGGAATACCCATTGGCCTGCAGCGCTAGTTCGAGGTGGCGCAGCTCATCATCGGGGTACCGGGGCTCGCATATCCTCCTAGCCCGGTCCACCAAGGTCTTCAACACCGCCCTCTTCTGGCTGGGATGGTGGTTCGACTGTTTATGGAGATAGCGGTTAGTGTGCGTCGGTTTTCTATAAAATTTATGTCCGAGGCTGCCATCGGTCCTTCTAAGGACCAACACGTCCAGAAAAGCCAGCTGATTGTCGGTCTCCCTCTCAACGGTAAACTGTATCCGTGGGTGAATTGAGATGTGCCAGGAACCTGCCGAGTTCTTCCTCACCATGGCTCCAGATAACAAATGTGTCATCAACATACCGGAACCAGCACCTCGGCTTCAGCGGAAAAGATGTAATTGCCCGCTGTTCGAACCTTTCCATATAAAAGTTCGCCACCACAGGACTGAGTGGACTCCCCATGGCCACACCATCAATCACTTCGAAGAACTCACCGCCGTACTGAAAATATGTAGTTTTCAGAACATGCCGGAAAAGCGCTGTAATGTCTGCCGGAAAAAGGTTAGCTAAGTGGCCAAGGACATCATCTACGGGCACCATGGTGAACAACGAAACCACGTCAAAGCTGACCATTATGTCTCCAGGCTGCAACGACAACCCACTGAGCCTTTCAAGAAAGTGTGTTGAATCCCTCACATATGACTCCGTACCAGCTATATGTGGCCGGAGAAGCTCGGTAGCCAGATGGTAGGTTGGAGATCCTATGGCGCTGACGATGGGTCTGAGCGGGACGTCCGGCTTGTGGATTTTGGGGAGCCCATAAAGCCTAGGTGGAAGGGCTTCCGAACACCGGACGGCTGCCTTCACATCAGGCTCCAAGGAAGACCGCTTAACCAGAAAATCGGTCCTTTTTAGGACCACTGGGGTCGGATCTCTTCGCAGTTTTTTGTAGTTTTCTGGGTCCAGCAGTTCCCCGATCTTCCGTTGGTAGTCTTCGGTGTTCATTACAACAGTCGCACTCCCCTTCTCCGCCGGTAATATGATGACAGACTCATCCCGCCTTAATGTCCTTAGTGCCCGCAGCTCACTCACTGGTATGTTGCATCGCGGCGGTTTCGCTCTAGCCAGGATCCTCGATGCTTCGATCCTGACTTCATCTGCCTGTTCACGCGGCAGCCGCCGCACTCCAGCTTCAACGTTGGCAATGATGTCCTCCACTGGAATCTTCCTAGGGGCCACTGCAAACTTCTCCCCCCTCGCCAAGACAGCAGTTTCGGTTGTGGTAAGCTGGCGGTCCGACAAGTTCACTACTGTCCGGTCCGTCTCTAAGCTGCTTCGCTGTTGTCCCTGGTTGTTCTCCTCGGGGCTATCTCTCCAGTACTTACTCTCATGGCGCGATCGAACACTATCGCGAACGGCCTCGGAAGCGCTGGAACTTAGGCTATCCACCAGATCCCAGTGGCCAGGTGACAACACAGTGCTTGTGTAGGCGGAACAACCTCATTTTGTTGTCGGCAAGATCTTTCCTGGTCTGGTGGATACGTTCGCGTAGCATCGCCTGCTCTGCACGTCGATAAATGCGACTGGCTTGCGGTGTAAAAATGGAATTCTTCAATTTAAGAAACCGGGGAATAACACCAGTATCCCGGCATCTTGACAGAAAAGCCAGTGAACAGAGCAGGTGTACCTTCTTCTTTCTTAGCCCCTCAAATCGTCTGATATTTTTTTTGAAACTTCCTCCCCGTAGAGGCGTCTTAAATTATTCCTTAGGCTTTCACGGCCAGTGTAATTTGAATTATGAAAGATATCCGGGCTGTTTGGCCGTGGTCCCTGGTTTAAAACAAAACCGAACGTTTCGGCAGCTCCACTGGCTGCCATCATCAGTGGTATAAAATTTTCTGCACTTTGGGTGTCTACGTGCAGGCCCACAGTACTGTGGTATAGACTAAAGCTGTCCTGCCATGCTACCTGTACATATAAATTCAGCAAAGTCCCACGTACAGGTAAAAATGACACCATCAACCAATCACAATAGAGATGGTGTATGATTGGCTCGCACCAAGCTATGCCATTATGTACTCACTTGTTTTCCAAGAAATACTGTGGGGAAGGCTGCTGATTTCCCGCGATGCTACCTGTGCTAATTTTTTACTAATTGCAACCCCCGCACAGGTAAGTACAGCATCACCGGCCAATCAGAAACAAGAAGGTGTGTGAGAGGCTCGCATCGCGCCATGCCATAATGTACTTAATGAGATGCTTTCGCCCCGCCGATTCAACTGAGACCGGTCCGTCCAGTCCACTTCGGAACCAGCATTGGAACAGTACGGATCTCTCTCCTGGACTGCTCTCTCCAGCTTGGAAGCTGAAGTTCGCTGTGATCAGCCGCTGCCCTGCTGCCTACTGCTTCGCCGCTGGACAGCCAACATCTTGGCCCGCTTGCTGCCTTTGACAACAAGAAGACGGAAGACCACACTGGTGAATCGAGTAGCCAGCACAAGCACAGCTGAGTGCGTCGGACCTTCTAAGGGCCACCAGCCAAGTGACCCTTTTCAGGACCACCAACTTGCCGCTGAAGAGGAAGCCAATAGCCTGCCAGAGCTTAAGGTTGCGCAGCGCATCTTGCCCGCTGACGCTCAGGCTCTTAGGTAGCGCTGCCTAGGACGATCCTTGCGAGCCCCCACCAGTGGTAAGCGAGCTTGGATATCGCCTAGGTAAAGAGGCCGGTGGACACCTCTCTTGGTAAGGAGAGGTATCTAACGAAGCCGGTCATTTGCCCAGCTCGTAGTAAGCCTGAGCGTTTCATAAGTCCCGCAAGCGATCCGGCTCGGGCCGGACCCTAGGTCACTGGTTACCGCCGGAGGCAGCCTGGCTGCCTCTGGTCGGCGAACCTCCCGCTCGATGGCGGAAATGCCCGCTTCGGGCGAGTCATCGAGCACGCAGTCGCTCGCCACTGCCCCGCCCCACACGAGCGACTCGCTGTGTTCTCCGCTAATGGAAGCGGACCAAGTTGATCCCCGGTCGGTTCCGCTGCCCGGTGACGAGACCGACGCTTTCGTGGCGGTTGGGCCACGGGGGCGCCCGGTTAAGAAACCGAGGCGGAACCGATCCTCCTCAACCTCTTCCTCGGCGTCTGCCATGGAAGTTGTCCCCGCCGATGGCGAATCCGGCCCGGGGCCGACTGTGTCCGGCGGTGCCCAAGCTCCGCCGGCCTCTGGTCGCATCCCGCCCGTATACGTTCACGGCGTGAACGTCACCGGTTTTTACCGGCGATTGATAGTGGCTCCCGGACTTTCCCCGGCCAACGTTGACCTGAAGCTCCTTGGGGGCGACACAGTCAAGATCGTTGTCCGCGGAATGGACGTGTACCGCAGTGTCGTGGCATACGTTGAATCCCAGCGATTCCAGTACCATACCTTCTCGCCCAAACACGTGAAGCCTCTGTCGCTTGTCCTCAGAGGCTTGGACGTGGAATCCCCTCTAGAGGAAATACTCGATGAGCTGTGCGAGCTGGGCTATCCTGTTCGCGCGGTCCATCGGGTGTTTACTCCTGCCGGACCAAGGCGTCCAATTCCTCTGGTCCGCATCCTGGCGGAGAATAGCGAGGCAGGCACTAGCCTACTCTCACTTACGCGGCTTTTTGGTTTCCGCGTAAAAGTGGAAAGAAGCCGCGCTCCCGGGGCTCTGCCTCAGTGTCACAGGTGCCAACGCTTCGGGCACCACTCAGACTCTTGTTCAAACGCTCCGGCGTGCGTGAGGTGTTCTCTCCCTCACGCCAGTAAACTTTGTGATGCACCTGCATTCAAAAGATGCATCAACTGCGGCGGGAGTCACCCCGCCAACTACCGGGCATGTCCGGTGTTTCAGCAGGAGCTCGAGCGGCGAAAGCCGAAAGGGCGCCTGCCACCACCGAGGCATCCGGTAGCTGGTTCCAGACCTGCAACCGAGCAGCCAGGCCCTGTGCCTCCTGCTACGGCTGCCGTGTCTTCCGCCTCAGTCACAAACAGGCAACAGAAACGTTCAAAAGGCCCGAAGCAAACACCTGCAGCACAGGCAACCCCAACTCAGGCTCCTTCTCAGGCCCCTGTCCCGCCTATGGCGAAAAAGCGCCGTAACCCCGTGGCATCTAAAAGTGAGACCACTCAGCCAACAGAAAACATCTCGGTTGTAAAGCCTGAGCCTACTCAATCCCCCCCCAGCAACGGAGAATCCTGCCCCTGCTTTAGAAGCAGCCTCGCCTGACCTCCCGCCCCCGCGGTTTCCCAACGCAGGCAAAAAGAAGCGGCATAGAAAGCCCCGTGGCGCTAGATCCCGGGCTCCTGCCAACCCCGCCGCACAGTCCAGACAGCCTGCACAGCGCGCGAAGTCCGACGCACTCGCATCTGTCCCTCTTCCTAGCACCTCCGCTAGAGGCGCTACACATGGCCCTAAGAAACCCCTGGCTTCCACCAATCCCCCGATTGACAAGCCTCGGCGCTCTTATGCGCACGCAGTCTCCAGGCAAACTGCCTCAAAAACCGTACCTGACGACTACCATGTCGTCAAAGACTTCCTTGCTGAGTTCGATCTCAACAAAGTCGCCCAGACCTTCAGGTCCATCCGCTCCCGCTTGGAGACTGCCGACATAACCGAGAGATTCATGCTCTTGGTGGAAGCCGCCACTTGTGTAGGTCTTCTATGAGTCGGGTCCTCAAACGAGATCTCTCGATTCTTTCCTGGAACGCCAACGGGTTGTCCAACAAGATCCAGGAACTCCAAGAATTACTGGCCCGACTCAAACCCGATGTAGTGCTTCTCAATGAGACCCACTTGACTCCTGCGAGTCGGTTACGACTGGCCAACTATGTGTGCTATCGAAACGACAGGCCGGGCACTGCTGGTGGCGGCACTGCCGTCGCGGTGAGGCTCACTCTCGAGCATCACCGAGTCGTCTTGCCTGCAATGACTCACCTCGAAGGCACCGCTGTGGAGTTGTTGAACACTCTAGGCGGTGTACAGATGGTCGCGGCGTATAAACCGCCGCAAAAAGAGCTCCTTCACCCCGATCTAGCGGTCGCGTTCGATGCACACAGGAGGGTCATCATGGCCGGCGACCTGAACTGCAAACATCGCGATTGGAACAGTCGCTTGACTGCCCCAAACGGGAAACGTTTGCGCAGGTTTGCCGATTCTCGCAGGATTCAAGTGATTGGGCCTACCCAACCTACGTTCTACCCCTCACAACGCAACGCGGCTCCCGATGTCTTGGACATAGCGGTGATCCAAGGAATTGACTGTCCGGTCCATGTGTCCGCGCTAACGGAACTATCGTCCGATCATCTCCCCATCTTGATACACGTCGCTACCCAGCACGTCGTACGCAGAGATGTCAGGAAGGTGGTAGAATGGGACCGCTATGGCCCGGCGTTAAGTCGCCGATTGCCAGACGCGGGACCACTCGAAACCGTCCGCCAAGTCGACGAGGCAGTTGCCGCGTTTGATGAGGCTGTCGTATCTGCGATCGACGCGTCTTCCAGGATGAAGCCTGGCGTCACGCCTCACTGGCAGCGGATCCCAGAGGAGACGAGTGCTCTCGCTTGCGAGAGAAATCGCCTCCGGAGACGCTGGCAGCGGACCCGTGATCCGGCCGACAAGGCAGCGTACAACCGGGCGACCGGCATTTTACGTCGTGAAATGCAGGCCTACCGGAGACGCTGTTGGGAACTCGCCGTGGCCCAAGCAGGGGACGGATCGGACGAAAGTAGCCCTTACCGGATACCTTCGGCGTTGGTAGGGAAGAGGCGCCGGCCTCGCATCCTGGCCATTGCTGGACCTTTCGGTCAAATCCTGGCTCGCCCGGAGGCGAAGGCCGAGTACTTGGGCGCGTGTTTTGAGCGACAGTTCGCACCTAACCCGCCCATGGACTGGGACTTCGACGAAGAAGTCGAGAACGAAGTGGAAGACTTTCTATCTCTTCCGATCACTTCGGAGCCCGAACCCATTACTAGGGAAGAGGTCACAGATCGGCTCGTTGAACTCGTGCCAAGAAAAGCTCCTGGCCCGGACGGCGTCTCGAACGCCGCTCTTACTCGACTCCCGGAGCGAGGAGTACTTTTCTTGGTCGCGCTGTTCAACGTGTGTCTTAGACTGGCCTATTTTCCCCAGAAATGGCGTAAGGCGACGGTTATAGTGATCCCGAAGCAGGGAAAGGACGCTTCCCGTCCCGGCAACCTCCGGCCCATTAGTCTACTGTCAGCCACGTCAAAGGTCCTCGAACGTCTCGTACAACGGAGAGTACTAGATCATCTAAGAAATTTCGATGTACTGGTCCCCGAACAGTTCGGCTTCCGTGTGGGGCATTCCACCACTCATCAACTGATGAGACTGGTGGAATACATCACGGACGCCGGGTGTCGGAAAGAGCAGACTGTCGCCTGTTTCCTAGATGTGGAAAAGGCCTTTGATAGTGTCTGGCACGACGGGCTCTTGTTCAAGCTCCGGGAAATCCAGCTCCCAGATTGCTACCTTCGCTTGATTGCTAGCTTTCTGACGGAGAGGACTTTCTGCGTGCGAATAGACGACCACGTCTCTTCCGAGAGACGTATCACAGCCGGGGTACCTCAAGGTAGCGTGCTAGGGCCTCTCCTGTTCTCCGTGTATGTCAACGACGCACCCAGAGAGCCTGGAGTCCAGATGGCTTTGTTTGCCGACGACACGGCGGTCTATACCGCCGATCGGAACGCAGACTTTGCTATCCCACGACTTCAGCGCGCACTCGATGCGTACTCGACGTGGACGGAAAGCTGGAATGTTGCCGTCAACGAAACCAAGAGCTCCGCGGTGCTATTCACGAAGCGCCGGAAAGAACCACGAGGCCGAGTGAGACTCGGTAGAACGTACCTGCCCTGGTCGAGGGAAGTTAAGTACCTCGGTGTCCACCTTGATCGTCGGCTCACCTGGCGTACCCACGCTGAGACGATGCGAAAGAAAGCGTCCGCTCGTCTCGCTCAACTGTTTCCGATACTTGCCAACAAGGCTATGACCCGCAAGCTGGGTAAGTTGATTGTCAACGCGTATCTGTTGCCGATCATTACCTACGCTCTTCCCGTCTGGGGTTACCTCGCAACCGTTCATAAAAGAAGGTTGCAAAGCGTTCTCGATAGAGGGCTTCGGCTAGCGGCCAAAGTCCCCTATCGGTTTTCTTCTCGTCTCCTGAGAAGAGGACTCGGTGTCCGCTCCTTGGATGACACCGCAAGGCGACTTGCACGCAAATTTTACGTCCGAGCTGCGAGGACCCAGACAAACCCACTCATAGCTGGCCTTGGCAAGTACCGAATACGTCCAGGTGAATCTTGGAAACGGCCTCGACAAATACTGTACTAGTCGACCTAGTACGAGCATGTCGTTGTAACGACCAATAAAAATTAATTAATCAATATTCCGTCTGGACAGGACCACTAGGCAGGAGCCCCTCATAGGAGGCTCGGTACTAGGATACCATTGGGTCGTCTCACGACGCGCAACCCAACAGCTCTGACCTGGCCGCCGATTCAACTCCGCCGGAGATGGCAACAAACCCGGGATCCTGCTATCAAACGCAGGCTAAACGCCCAATCTGACCTTGTCAAGCAGCTTCTGCTTGATGCCACTGCACATCGTTGGGACTCGTACCTCGAGTCTCTTGAAGTCCGGCCCGAGTCTGTCTGGCAGGCTGCGAGTCGACTTAATGGCGACAAAAGGACCCGCCATCCCCTCAGATCACCGGACGGCATTGTGTACTCCGCGGCCGGCAAAGCTGAAGTCTTTGCCGCAACCATGGAGGAGCAATTCACCGTCCACGGAGGCGTCTGCGACCCCGTCCACTCGGCCGAGGTCGCAGACTTTCTATCTGGATATTTTTCCCGCCCTCCAGCTGACATCCCTGACCCGTTCGACCGGGCCGATGTTGTCTCGGCTATTGGTCGACTTCGCCCTAAGAGGGCGCCCGGCGATGATCGTATCGGAGCGGCGGCGCTACAACACGCTCCCACTAGCCTCATCAACTTGGTCCACGAGCTGTTCAATGGATGTCTCCGGCTTCATTACTTCCCCAGCCTGTGGAAGCGTGCGAAAATCATCATGATCCCCAAGCCTCGCAAGCTGCGTATTGACCCTCAAACCATCGACCCATCTCACTGTTGCCAGTCATATCGAAGGTACTCGAGCGCCTCCTGCACGGTCGGTACGCGCCTCTGCTGGATGGTTTCATTCGGCAGGAGCAGTTCGGCTTTCGCAGGGAGCACTCGACGACCCTTCAACTCGTCCGGGTTGTTACCCATTTGACGGACGCCTACAACAAGCATCTGTCCTCCGTCGCTGTATTGCTCGACGTGAGCAAGGCCTTCGATCGAGTCTGGCACGAAGGCCTTCTCTACAAACTGGCCCACTCCCCCCTCCCTGCCTCATTCGTTCATTTTCTCCGATCGTACTTGTGCGAGCGTATCTTTAGGGTATGCGTCGAAGGGTTGTACTCATCCGTCCGACCAGTCGCCGCAGGCGTACCTCAGGGATCTGTCCTTGGCCCCGTTCTGTACCTCGTGTACACGAACGACCTGCCTGTTCAGCCTGGAGTCACTCTCTCGCTCTATGCGGATGACGCTATGTACCACGCCAGCTCAGCGAGTCTTGATTTCGCAGCTGGCCTGGTGCAACGTCAGCTCGCCGTACTTCCGGACTGGCTAAGGAAGTGGAGGATGGCGGTCAATGCGGAGAAATCCGAGGCGATCGCCTTTTCTCATAAATTAACTTCCCGCTGCCAGTTCCTCTCCCTTGAAGGGAGCCCAATCGAGTGGAAACGGACTGTAAAGTACTTGGGCGTCACTCTTGACCGATGCCTAAGCTTTGCACCTCATGTCTCTCTGAGTCTCCAGCGCGCCAGAGGCGTCAGAGCCAAACTATTTCCCTTTCTCTCTCATCGGGGTTCAGTGCCTGTGCGCACTAAACTCACCATCTACTTGCTCTTTCTTAGGGCAATCCTGACTTACGCAGCCCCCGCCTTTTGGGTACTACTCAGCCCATCCGTTGTGGCCCGTTTGGAAGCTTTCCAATCCCGAACCCTCCGCTACATCTCCAACTCTCCCTGGTTTGTCAGAAATGATGCCATCAGGCGAGGGTTGAAGGTTCCTTCACTTACCGAATTCGTTCGGTCCCTAGCCCTCAACCTATTCTCCCGAGCCTATGTCTCGACCCATCCCCACATCCGTCGACTAAGCACAGATGTCGGCCCACCACCTAGACGACAAAAACGCCCCCGAGCTTTGCTCGACGACCCCCCATAAGCAGTTACAGAACATCTGCCCAATCCCCCCGACCTTGAGCATTTTCACGCTCCTCCTCCTTCCTTCTTTCTCTTGTCCGTGCTGGCGCTCAGTGACGGACTAGAGGGGGGTCTGCGCTCGCCCTAGGTGTGCTTAGTGCCACCTCTGGTGGACGCTGCCTCCTCCTAGGCTCTCTCCCGTGCGCCGACATTGCCGCTTGGCAGCCCTCGGAGACTTTTCCTGAGCGGCTAGGGGCGCCCTACCCGTTGTGGGAGGGTAATTCCTGCTTCTCAAGCGAAAGGTCTTCGAGGTCTCCCCCATTCAGCCGTCACGGGTCTCTTCGAGGTCCCAGGGTCCAAGAAAAATCGAACATCCTGTCCCTCCAAAATAAAATTGATGGAGGTTCCATTCCTTTGAAAGCGCGAGATCGCTAGCCAAGGTAACAGCAAGGCAACATGCAGTCATCGGGTATCACCCGGACACTGCGACCACCGGAGCACGACTAGCTGCTGCTACGTACACCACTGGACCGCCGATTCATAGCGATCGCAGCATGCTTCTGAATCAAGACGGACTCCATATGAAGACGAGGGAAGTAATCACTCACCGCCGACAAGAGTTTCGTCTCATCGAAACGGATCCGATGGTCGGCATTCGCGAGCGCGTGTTCGGCCACGGCAGACTTCTCCGGCTGTCCC
This sequence comes from Magicicada septendecula, assembly GCA_034769895.1. Taxonomy (NCBI): domain Eukaryota; kingdom Metazoa; phylum Arthropoda; class Insecta; order Hemiptera; family Cicadidae; genus Magicicada; species Magicicada septendecula. The sequence continues at coordinate 3,340 of JAWRYS010000712.1, read as the reverse complement.
AGTCCACAGTAACGGCTATGTTCACCCACGCGTGTGCGGACGCTGCGCTTCGTGGTACCAATGTACACCTGGCCGCATGAGCAGGGAACTCCGTACACATCGCATGATGACAGCGGGTTTCGGACATCCTTCGTCGGCCGCAAGAACTAGTGTATCTTCTTTGTCGGCTTGAATACTGGCCTCACACCGTGCCGACTGAGCAGCCTACCAGTGCGAGCCTCTCACACACCTTCTTGTTTCTGATTGGCCGGTGAGGCTGTACTTACCTGTGCGGGGGTTGCAATTAGTAAAAAATTAGCACAGGTAGCATCGCGGGAAATCAGCAGCCTTCCCCACAGTATTTCTTGGAAAACAAGTGAGTACATAATGGCATAGCTTGGTGCGAGCCAATCATACACCATCTCTATTGTGATTGGTTGATGGTGTCATTTTTACCTGTACGTGGGACTTTGCTGAATTTATATGTACAGGTAGCATGGCAGGACAGCTTTAGTCTATACCACAGTACTGTGGGCCTGCACGTAGACACCCAAAGTGCAGAAAATTTTATACCACTGATGATGGCAGCCAGTGGAGCTGCCGAAACGTTTGGTTTTGTTTTAAACCAGGGACCACGGCCAAACAGCCCGGATATCTTTCATAATTCACTATGAGAACAGATTTGAATATTTAGAAAAATTGATCATCCTCTCAAAATATTTTTTTATATCTATTATGATTTGGAACATGAAAATTTCATTCAAGAAAAAGGCTGATTCAACTAGCTAGTGATTTAATAAACAGTACTTACTGAATTAATCTTATTTATAATGCAGATTCTTATAACAAATTGACTATGCCAATTGGTATGTGATTTGTATATGAAGGAACACATATACTGACAAAGGTAAAATAGTATAGTATCGATACATATGTACTGACAGATATGTTTTATTATTGTGAGTGAAGACAATATGTTTCTGTAACACAGTTAAAAGCTAAACACACTTTGTGTATTTCCAAATTAAACAAATATCAGATCTCTTAAAATCAGACACATTTGTACTTGCTTAAAGCTTCATACAGTGATTACTCATTTAATAATCTGAAAGAAATCACTATATTAACTATGCACTTTATAAATTCCTAAGACATAAGTAGAAACGTATGTACATGTTTGTACTTCACATATTGTTACTAAATTGTTTTCATTATTCTTTATGTAAATTATTATACTGATTTAATAGAATACTTATCAAGAATAGTTTTAATTTTACTTTCCTTTATAGGACTGGATGTGTCTTTTCTATCAGGAGTTATCCTACTGAAGAAGACACGAATGATCACTGAAAGCTGGAAAATGATATACAAAGTGTGATTTAAAAAAAAAAACAAGAATTTAATTTCTATAAAAAGTTAATTGTTTTCATTGATGGTGTAAGAACATCCAGTTTTTCATCTTCAGTTTCTTCATGATGAGAAAATCCTTCAGATGACAAATGGAGAATAAGAAGTAACCAGGAGATAGATGAGCTATTGAATCATGAGGACATTATAAGATTCATAAAGGCTCAATGAATACAATGGCTAGGTCACCTAAAGCGGATTGATGATCAGCATATCCAAAGGAAAATCCTGAGGGTGCATGTCTACAAAATCAGAAAGAGGGGCCAGCCTAGGATAAGATTGTTGGATAGGTGCTAGAAAATCTCAGAAGAATGGATGTGAGAGGTTACACTGAGATGGCAACACAGGAGACTTTAGAGCAGATTGGTGTTGGAAGCCTGGGCTCATGTTGGGCTCTAGTGCTGAAGAAGAAGAAGAAGTTAAGGCAGATGAGGATGGAGTCTTATAACACAACCTATCTAGCTTTCCAGCATCACTGAGATGTGATTATACAATCAACTGGCTAATACCTTAAATAATATTTGTACTAATATTAACATTTTGAGTACAGAAAAATTTACTTGAGGCATTGCTTAAAGCATTCTTAACACAAAGTTGAAAGTAAGAATTGTTACTTTTAATACACTGAACCACTTTTAGCATTTACTTTTTAAACCTAACTTTTAATGGTATATAATCATTATATAGAGTTACCATGGACAATTATCACTATTAAAAATTTTAATACACAATGCTTCAATCCCTAATGATCCGTTGTCACCTTCAGCTGTATCAATCACAAACTTAATACAATAATGTATAGCTGCCTACCCGATATTCGCAACAAGCACAAATTATTGAAAAATACAAAATTATTGACAAAAGGTTGTTCATTGTGTTAACTTTTGAGTGTTGCTCCGTAGACTTCAAAGATAAGTAGGTTTTTCTTTTGTTTTTATAGTTTTGTTTCACTTTTATTTTATAGTCTTATGTTCATTTTTGTGCTTATTGTTATAAATTGAATCAGGTAGTTTTAAATATTAGATTAAGTTTGTGATATCAAAGACAACCACAGATTATTGTTAATGGTTGAAACACTATGTACTTAAATTTATAACAATGGTAATAGACGGTGGAAACTCCCTAGATAATTTACTTTTTAAGTTTTTAAGCATTGAAGTATGCATATAGTAAATATGCACATTTTTTAAATAATAATAGTTGTATAGGCTGCCCATTTCTTGTGGAATGAGAGCTGCTCAACTAAGTTCTCCTGACACATTTAACTTTTGGTAGCAGTGGGAAGTCACTCTGCATTCACTCCTAAGTAGTGGATTACAAAATAATAATAAATCTCTTTGTATTTGGTTGGTAAAACACTTTAGATTTACTATAGATAAACACACACACTAGTGATTAATATCAAGCAACAAGTCCAGCATCTTTTGCCATTCCATAGAATATACTTGATTTTGATTCTAACAACTTCTCTGGCGTGTCAAATTCTGCCAGTAGTCCTTTGTCCAGCACAACTACCCTGCAAATAAATACAAAATATGTGATATACCAAAAATTACTTGTTAACAGATAAAGATTTACGTAGATCTAACAGGCTTCACATACTATAAACACACACACACACACACACACACACACACACACACACACACACACACACACACACACACACACACACGACATTCAACATTCTGCAGATTTACTGATGGTTTTCATATCCAACATAGTCACCCAAATTACCCAAATTATGATTTATTTTAATTCTTTATGCATTAACAACATAATATATTGCAACGTTGCAAGTATTCTAAAATGAATACACTTCTGTCCATGTACCCAACGCAACTGTAGAGTGTTAAACACTGGTTAGGTCATAGGATTTTTGTGTGTTTGTTGAGTTAAGTATATGTGGTTGCGCAATATATGTATTTTTAAGTAGAGGAGTGAGACACTGATG